>OVAN01006196.1:2675-21794 GCA_900406275.1 Anastatica hierochuntica | reverse complement strand
GTAATTCTCGAATGAAACCGTAATAAAAATCGACAAAATACGAATACATCACTCATGCATCTAGATCCTCTTTCACTTGATTTCTTGACTTCAAAACCACCTTGAATCCATAAATAGGGCCTCCATTGAGCCACTCCAATGGTTGTATCTACAAATGGAAAAATATATATATGCATATGCAACAAATCCTTAAACTAGACTCTAAACTCAACTAGATGAATTCTAAGGACATAATGCAATATTTTCAACCTAAAAGTAACAAAAATATAACTAAAATGCACCTAAATATGCATGAAAATATGTACACATCGGTATCACAAGTCGAAAATGATGTGACAAAATCTCCACCACCAAAGAAGCAAAGAAAGTGACGAGCCAAAGGACTTGCACGCATGGTTCTAGCACCTCCAGAACCAAGAAGAAGAGTTGTTGGACCCAAGATAGATGAAGATATCGATTATGGGATAGTTCTTTTAACAGTAAAGCTTCAAACTCCCTTGAAGATCCATTTCCCAATACTTGATGTCTTAGGATTGACGAGAGACGTAATTTAGTTTGTGGATACTTTGAGTTTGATAGCTTTCATGGAGCTCTCTTTTCCGGTCAATTAGAAGCTTTGCAAGGAGTTTGTTAGCATAGTTGAGCTTTCCTGCCCCAAGGGAAAACAAGTTAAGGCTCAAGACGGTATTCTTACTTTCTCATCTAGAGGTACCACTGACTCTTTCTCTATTGGTGAGCTTTGTGAGATTTTGTGTTTAGAATGCTTGAATCAACCCAAGTTTATCTCGGATCATGCTTCCTACACTTCATGAGAAGTAGGGGAAAATCAGCCTCTAAAGCAAAAGAATAAAATGGGGATTTAGCTTTACGAAGGTTTGATGTGTTTAGGAGCTTGTTTGAGTATGAGTTAATTGTTTTTAGATCAATATTCCCTCAATGAAACCACACCTTAGAAATAATAAGAGGCTAGTGGAGATGTCGTTTTCTTTGTGATTTTGGCTCGAATCAGGATGGTTTCTAAACAAAGGGACATACATGGAAGTTAAGCTCTTTATGATGGTGCTACTGTATGGAGATAGCTGAGAGGACCCCCAACAATGTTTTAGATGACAAAGGTATGTTTCTGCGATTTCAAACCTCTTTTTCTTTCTTAGATTTTCATTGCTTGAGGACAAGAAAGAAAAAAAGTCCGGGGGAGTTGATAAGACTATTATTTTACTGTTTTTAGTTGGATTTTTACTTATTTATTTGCACAGTTTTAACGCTTTTTCGACCTCTAGAGGTAGTTTTCTCGTATTTGTGATTTTAAGAACTAATAAGGTCAAATCATCAAAAGGGATGGTGAAACATGCTAATTTGACCTTATTCATATTTCCAAGTAAGTTTCATCGACGGATTGATCAAGAAGACAGAAGTTCAAACACTTGAGTTTTGCATTATATCTATCTGGATAGATTCTCAGCATCAGAAAAATCACCTTTAAAGAAGGTCTTGACTTAATTAGATGAGCTGAAATTTGTCACAAAATAGTATTTTGAGTTAGACTTCAAATGCAAGTGGTTTGAAGTCATTTGAAGATATGGCCAAGAAGTTACAACCGTTAAGGAGAAGACAAGTCTGTCTGTCTCAAAAATGAAGCAAGTGAAGTAGTTGGAATGCTTTGACCGGTGACGTGATTCCCAACACCGACTGAGTGTCCATTTTTTTGTCCCAGACAGGTGCTGGAGATATTTCGTTGTCAAAGACATATTTTACATAATATATTTTGATTATGTCAAAACCGACATAACCAAGGACGACCTAAGAAGACCTAGCATTATAAATACTTAGTTTTAGCCTTTAGAATTATTTTTAGCCTTTAGAATAGTGAGAGGCACGAATTCTGCAAAGAGCCACGAGTTTTATAGATTTTTACAGAGCCGTCAAAAGCTTTTAAAGATCTTTTCATTGTTCTTCAAGTTTCTAAGTGTTCTTTGGAGAAATTCATTATGTACTTCGTTATAGAGAAAATTTCTAAGCTCTTAATCTTATTTATGATGATTTTCTCCATGATTACTTGTAGTGTTTCGTGCTCCATGTCTGAGTAATCGTTCTGTTAGGTTTTTAGGCTTCTCAAAGAGATCATGTGATCATAAGTTGCTAGTTTATAATTAGGTATTCATATTGTCTTTGTCTCGGTTGATCTTATTGCTTGATTACTTTACTGCGCATCTAGTAGTCTATCCATAGGTAGATTTCATTCCAAAATCTTGTTAAATCACCTGAACCTAAATCTTTGAAAAGTCGAGTTACAAGGAGCTTCGAAAGTAGATCGCTTTGGCTTAGTGAACTTATCGAAATTTGAATCCATATAATGCATGTTTAATCTCTACAAGGCCTTGCAAAAGGCGTTGTTCTTTGGTTATTTAAATATAAAATCTCAAACCTCGAAAGTAGAGAGGATCTAAATTAGTTTTTTCGAGTTCTAGAAGTTTCTTAATTCTAATCACTAAACATTACAACTTCTTTGATGCATGTTTCTCTGCGAATGTCCAATATGCCTAACGCTTTTCCCCCATTGATTTACATCTTTTTATTTACTTTAATTTGCTCTCATTTATTTTTATACTCACAAAACAACATTTTTCTTTTCTGTTATAACTTAAATCATTCATGGGATTCGTAGCGCACGATCAAAGTCCTCGTGGGATCAATAACCTGAAGTACTACAGCTACACTGTTCACTTACAACTGTATGTCTTTTTTGGGTGAAAGTTGACAACGCATCATAACCTCAAGGATTCGAGCAACAATGACGAACAATCCAAATACGTTCTTAATCCGGTCAAAAAAAAGTTTCAAGAATTCAAGAACTTCTAAGTGTCTGTATCTTTAATTCTTTTGGAAAAATCGACCATCAAAAATATTTAAAACATTTCGGTATCATAAAAAACTTCTTGGAACACTCCTTGACCATTTGAAATTCAAAACAAACTCTCAGATTGCAAAACGGCCGAGAAAAAAAAACGAAACGGACGAAAGAAGTGTTAGAATTCGTAACGGTTTATAAATGATTTATAAATATCTTTATGAATTTGATTCCCAAGAACCATGCAAATTATTGACTTTGAATCTAATCTACGGGGTATCGAATATACATGGAAATTACATAGCGAAAGTCTTATCTGAATTTGGATCGAGGTTTTGAGCACTTCAAGTGTCGTGCCTCTACCGGTATCCACAAGCACACAAATTGGATTAAATTGGGGTTCTAGCGCTGTTGAGATTAGATCTCAAAATATGACAAACAATTTGTCTCTGTATAATTTTAGATTTTATCTATCTCAATATTTTATTTTTATTTTTTATGTTTATGTTACGTTACCTACAAGTCACAACATTATGACTTATATATAATGCACTGAAACCATCATAGTAACCTTCGTATGCTTATGGGCCAAGTTCGAATCTGTTATTTGATTCCAAATCAAATAATGCACACGTAGACACTTATACTTATGTTAATATATATCGAGGTTTGTGTGTATATATATATATATATATATATATATATAAATAACATAACTAAACCCAAAAATAATTTGATCCAATTTGCTTAAGTGTGTGACCCTATAGGACCGTATAATATTAGCAATAGACTTTCCATAGATTACGAGTGGTCTCTAGCAAAACATCATAACCCCTAATATGACACGATGTGTCAAACCTCGACACTACAACTTTATTTTAGAGTAAAGTACAAATGATTTCAGGACATTTCCAACAATCTCTAACTTGTACTGCAATCATCTATTGCTGTAATTCCTTTGTCTTTATATCTTAGTCTGACCATAAGACAAGAAACAATGTCACCCTTATATAGACAAACCACTTTTATCGAACTCTGATTTATAATGATTAAACAAACAACTGATATTCACCTTGTTTGAGCATGGCCATGCATTTCTCAATATAAAATCTTCGATAGGCCTAGAGATATCTCTACCGTTATATAGGTGGACAAATCCCCTCTTGTTTTATCCATGTTTCTTATACACTTTATAATACACCCAATCTATGCGTTTATAATCACCTGTTACGGTCGACGTTTGACAAAGTCAAAGTGAATCAATCTATGTATAAGAAAACATGATGAACTCAGGTCACATGACTATACTCTATAGTTATAATGAGAAACTCTAATTACATCAATATAACAATCTTGTAGAGTTCTCATAGCGGGTCAGTCTGATAATGTGTTCTCTAACACATCTATCTATGTGATTGACTTTAATACGACATATCAATGACTCCATAAAACTTAGTCATCAGTCACCTCACATACTAGTCATTCATAGTTATCAATGTCCCTGCTTAATAACCTGACAATTAATGGACCTCAACAATTTATGTCATTTATCACTTATAGGGTTTCATGATCAAGTCACGTACTTGATGACCTATAAGAACGATATAAATTATTTTGAGAATATTATACAATTATCAAATAATTAAATTATACATGAAACTAATTTCATTACTTCAAACATATAAAATTCTATGTTTACCCGAACATCAATTCCAGAAACAAAGCTCCCAGTAAACCGAAGATCATATATTTCAGAATCTAATATGACTTTATACTTAGATCACTCAAGAGGTTTATTAGGAAACTATAAACTCTTTCTCTCACTAGTCTTTAGAAATTATTTTTCATTCCAAAAGAATTTGTCCAAGTAACAAACAATTTGTTCTTTACTTCATCGTTGAATTCTTTGAACACTACAAAGAACTAGTAAATGAATTATCATATAAACATAACCATCAAGGAAGCAGTAACTTTCTTTGGCTATTAAAGTCATTAGTTTTCATACATCTCTATGTATAAGATCTAACAAATCACTACGTCTTTCACTTATCTTAGTAATAGAGCTTTAGACATTTTTCGGTAAACTAAGAGCACATAACTCATAAGATTCTAAGTCAAATGAGTGTAGAAAATTCATGGCTATAAACTTTCCAAATGTCTCATTCACACGGTCTAAATGTCAAAAACAAAATAAAACTTAGATTTCAGTCATAAGAAGATTTATATGTTATACACGATTAGACTTTGGCTTAGAACATAAATCTCATTCTCTAATGAGACTTTGTCATAAATTTTCATCTTAATAAATCTCAAGCTTGTTTTATTAAAAAATATCAAATTCTTCCAAATCCAAATTTAAAGAAATTAATAATCTTACTCATAAGAAATTGATAAAGAAAAACCTTAAGTTCTAAAGCCAGTTCTATAGAAAAATAAAATGTTCTATAATTAATCCAACAACCCTTGCTCAATTCCGTTGGTAGGTACATTTATTCTTTCTCCATAACTCTACTTATGTTGGGGTTCTGCACAATTTCATAAACGTGAGTATCACAACTGGTATCCAATATCCAAACAGTAGAAGAAGATTTTACCTAGAGAAGAAGATTCAGAACTCTTCTTTTTCAGCTCCTCCAAGTACTTCTTGCCATTTCCCTTTTAATGCCCGCTACCATTACAATAATGACACTTATTATAATCAAAAGGACCAGACTTAGACTTTTGAAAATGTCCAGACTTGTCAGGTTTCTCAATCCAACCCGTTTAACCATATCCTTTTTCTTTATCATGTTTCTTAAACTTCTTATCCTTTTACACCATCAGGACATTAGGATTTTTCTTCTTGATGTTTGGCTCAGTAGTTTTAAGGAACCCATGTAGCTCAGTCAAAGTCTTTGTCAAGTTGTTCATGTTATAGTTCATAACAAATTGATCATAACTTGATAGCAATGATTGCAGGATTATGTCAGTAGCCAACTCTTGACTGATAGGGCAATCCAGTTTTTCGACCTCTAGAGGTAGTTATCTCATATTTGTTATTTTAGGGACTAATCATGTCAAATCATCACAAAGGATGGATAAATATGCTGATTAGACCTCATTCATATTTCTAAATAAGTTTCATTGATGGACTAAGAAGACAAAAACTCAAACGCTTGAGTTTTGCATCTTATCAATCTGGACAGATTCTCATCATCAAAAAGATCTCCTTGAATGAAGGTCTTTCTTTCAATGGATTAAGTTAAACTTTGGTTAGAAGAAAAAATTTTGAGTTATATTTCAAATTCAAGTGGTTTGAAGTCATTAGGAGTTGTGACCAAGAAGTTACAATTGTTTAAGCGAATACATGGCTGTCTGTCTCGGAAATGAAGCAAGTGAAGCAGTTTGCATGTTCTGATTGGGTGACTTGATTACTAGGACCGGCCAAGTGTCCATTTTTGTCCCACACCGGTCTTGGAGATATCTAGGGGTCAAAGACAGATTTTACTTCATATATTTCGGTTCGCTTAATCGATTTTGATTATGTCAAAACCTACATAACCAAGGACGACCTATGAAGACCTAGCATTTTAAATACTATATTTAGCCTTTAGAATAGAGAGAGATACGACCTTTAGAGAGATAAAAGACCTTAGGAGGCAGAGAACTCGTGCAAAACCTTTTGCTTCAAGAGATTTGATTTCAAGAGCTTCAAATGAGAAGATCTTGCTTTGTAATCGATATTGCTAAGTTTTTGAACCTTTTGGCTCTTAATCAACTGATGTTTTCTACTAATATCTCGTACATACCTACTGTTATGATGAGCTTTGAGGAGTTTATTCATTGAGTTTAGGGGTTTTCAAAGGGAATTCATGAATTGATTGTTAGGTTGTTACATTTGATGATTTTCATATGGTCCTTTACATAGATTGTTATTTGATAATTATTACTTGATTTATCATTTATCTACTGTCATTTTTTTAGGATTTATTTACTCACTGAAAGTGTTGTTGAATTGCCTTGAACAATAAAGATGAGCAAAACCTTAGTACTCATGGAGTGATTTTACCGAGTTTTGTGAACTATCGAATATGAATTTTGTGCTTGTTATTGACTTGGTTACCAACGAGAGTTTAATAATTTAGGTTGTTTAAACATTAATAATTGATATTACGGCAATAGATTGATTATCCTTGCATTTTTCGAGTTCTAGGACTTACCTATTGAATTTATCGGTTTTTCTGTCCGCTTTAATCGATCCTTGATAACCTGAGATTCCCCAACTCTTAATGCTTTTCTCAATTGATATTTTGTCACTTATCACCTGTTGTTTTAGTTTATTTAGTCATTAATTTTGTTCCTTACAACTCTCAAACACTAAACATATTGTCGTTTTAGCTTAATTTAATTCTTAAAAACTTGTAGTGTGGTTTTTGATCCTTGTAAATTCGATTCCTAAATAATACCACAACTGATGTGGACTTGTATCATTGTGCTATTTCTTAGGACAAAACTTTAAGCACATCATTATCCGATCATAACACACAACAAACCTAAAGAAATCTGTCCATTTTGAAGGTTTGAAGTATGAACTTGAATATCAATAATGGAAAAAAAAAGGAGCGCGACGAAAACAATACGATAAAGAAGATAGAAAAATGTTATTTTTTAACTTTTAATATTTTTAAATCCCTTTTTGTTTTTTTTTATTAAATTATTATAAGGATCGAAAAGTGATTACACATTCTAGGGGTATGGAGAATAAAGGCATGAAGACTTTTTTTCTTCATTAAAGGGCAAGCATTTGATCCAAACCCAAATTAGACATATTACATGTGGAATACGGAAATGAAAGTGGTGGGCTTAACTTTTCCATTTGGGTACGAGCAAAAATATACCAACTTCGTGTCTCCTCAATTTCTTCACATGATCCCATCCTTCTAGCACATAACACGCGTCAGATCTTCACTATTTACCAGATGAGAAGGCCGAATCTCCACCGTCGCCGTCATTCACCACAAAGGCGGACCTAGATAAAGCAAGGGGTGGTCAATTGTCTGTGAGAGAATATTGATATCAGGTGATAAGTCTTTTGAATGTTAAAATTTAAGTGGTCGCCATGTATGCTTTTGAGTTTTGATTAATAGGAAACATTTATTATGCTTATATATATATATATATATATTCTAGTTTGGGCTCTAAATTTTGTTTTTAAATTTTATTCTTGAATTTAAATGTTTATTTTTTTTCATAGGCAGGTAATAATGGAAAAAAGATAGCTGATTATCATCCAAATCAAAGAGACGAGGTAATTCGTAGATATTTGGTTAAAGGGCCTTGTCCGCTTCGTGGTCATAGTTTTGAACAAAAGAAGATAGGGAACACATTAAAGCGATTTTATCCGGCTTGGTTTGATCAGTATCATAACTGGTTAAAGTATAGTGTGAAGAAAGAAAAAGTTTTTTGCCTGTGTTGTTACTTATTCAAAGACAATTATGGTAAAAGCGTGAAATGTGATGCTTTTCACACCGAGGGATTTTGTGGTTGGAATAAGTATTGAAAAATCATTTCGGAACACGTGGGAGGTGTTGACAGTTTGCATAACAATGCGGTTATGAAATGTGAAAATTTAATGAAACAAGGTCAGTCTATTGAGCATGCGTTGCATAGACAAGATGATATTGTGAAGAACAAGTATCGACTTCGATTAAATACTTCAGTTGATTCTTCCAGGTTCTTATTACAACAAGGTTTAACTTTTCGTGGTCACGATGAGATAGAGAATTCTCTTAATTGAGGAAACATTGTTGAACTCGTGAAATACACTGGTAAACAAAACGAAGCTGTGAGTGAAGTAATTTTAGAAAATGCTCCTTGAAATAATCAGATAGAGTTTTCGAAGATCCAAAAAGATATTGTACTTTGTTTTGCAGAGGCAGTAGTACAATTATTGATGAAATTGATCATTATATTTTTGATTTATTGGTGGATGAGTCTGGTGATGTTTCTGATAAAGAACAAATGATAGTAGTGTTTCGCTTTGTTGATAAATGTGGAGTACTTAAAGAAAGATTTATGAGTATTACACATGTGAATGAGACATCTTCAGCAATCTTGAAGTCAACTATATATTCTTGTTTTGCTAAATATGGATTGAACATAAAGAAGCTACGAGGTCAACCAAATGATGAAGCAAGTAATATGAAAGGGAAATTTTATGACCTAAAGGCATTGGTTTTGAAAGAAAACACATAAGCTTGTTATGTTCATTATTTAGCACATCAACTTCAATTGGTTGTTGTGTCAATTGCAAAAAAACACTTTGATGTCGGAGATTTTATTGACATGATCTCTCCATTGTTGACTGTGGTCACAACTTTATGAAAAAGGAAGGATATGATCAGGGAAAAATACAGAAAATCAATCATACAAGGAATTATTGATGGTGACATTAATATTGGAACATGATTGAATCAAGATATTTCTTTTCAAAGACTGGAAAACACTCGTTGTGGTTCTCACTATAAAACATTATTGCGTTTGGTTGAGTTGTTTTCTCCTATCGTCGAAGTGCTTGAGTATGTTCAGAATGAAAGGGCAGATAACTTGAAAGGACGTCAAGCAAATAGTCTTCTTATATACTTTCAGAGGTTTGATTTTCTGTTCTAATTGCAAATGATGACACATATTTTAGGACTCACTGAAAGCTTGTTTATGGCCCTTCTAAGAAAAGATCAATATATTTTGAATGTTATGTCATTGGTGATATCAATTAAGAGACAACTACAACAATTTAGAGATGATGGATGGAGTTCTCTCATGATGAAAGTTTATTCATTTTGTGAAAAACATGACAACAAAAAGCTCGACATGGAGGAAGACTTTGTCGACTTAAGGAAGTTAGTCAAAAAAGCGGAGTGAAAAACATGCATCAATACAAGGTCAGTTGCTTGTATGTTGTTTTGGACTTACTGCTTCAGGAGTTTGATGATCGCTTTAATGAGGTGAACACCAAATTGCTTAGTTGTGCTGCTTCTTTATCTCCCGTTAATTCTTTCTGTGACTTTGACCATTCAAAGTTAATGAGGTTGTCTAAATTCTATCCAAATGACTTTAGTCATGGAGAGTCTATATCTCTTTAGCATCAATTAACTATCTATCGTATCCTTTGGTTTAGAGACTCTTGAAACTGATTTTGATTTTGCATGTCGCTTCTGCAACTATTGAGAGATACTTTTCAGCAATGAAGATTGTGAAGACATATCGAGACAATCATATAGAAGATCAATTTTTGAATGACAGTCTAGTTTGATTTGTTGAAAAAATTTATTTAAAACTATTGAAAATGAAACGGTAGTGAAGAGGTTTCAGGAGATGAAAGATCGTAGAGTATTTTTTAGAACGTTTTATATATATTTAATGACTATTTTTATTATATTTAGAATTTCAAATTTCGGTTTGAACGTGGGAAGAAAATTTCCTAGGTTCGCAACTGGTTCCCCATCAAGCTTCTATCTCTCCAACAACTTTTCCTATTTTCGAATTCACTTGTATGCTTTCTTAATCTCATCTCCATCTCCATACAACACCTTTGATCTCCTACAAAGGCAAACACCATGCACTTGTCTTAAGAGATCTTGTCGCCAAACCAGGTTCATAATCTGGTTTTAATCGCCATAAGGTTAAAGATAAGCTTTTAAACCCTAAAAATGAGAGAAGATAGATGAATGTTTGACAGATAATCCTCAAAGAAAATATAACAAGAAAGGAAGAGAAAACTGCTCAAATCAGCATACAAACCACGCCAGATTTGAAACCAAAATCAACCCCTTAATGGATCGATGAAGACATATCTGATATAAAATTAAAATAACGAAAAAAGACCGAGCTAAAAACTCGAAAGTATTAAACCGACATACTGTCAGAGTTTATTTAGCCTTAAAGGTATAGAGAGATCGGTCGAAGTCGAATATTTTAGCGCTGATAATAGATCGATAAAGGAGGACCAAAATAGACAGAAAACAAAAGAGGAGGTCATGGCGGCTACGCCGCCAGACCGAAAAGACCACAAAGCTTCTTTGAAACCCTTAGAGAGAAGTTAAGAGAGAGAGAAAATTATGAATATGATGCATCATCTTATTTAATTGATAAGGGAGTATAGTGGCAAAACTAATTTTTTTCCCAAATGTATGGGCTGAGAATATAAAACTATACCTACAATGAAATAAAGTTTAGAATCTAAAACGATACATTATAAAATGGAGGAAGTGTTATTTTTTGTTCAAAAAACCTAATTTTAGTTTCTTAGATAACATTTCTTTTGTTATTGAGCAAATTAACCCAAAAGCTAATGTATTAATTCAGCGATGAAAACAAAGTAAATTAGTTTCTCACAACAATTATATAAATGTATATTTTTAGGATTTTTTGAACGCCCTTCGATGGAGAAGAACGAGAAAAAGTTTACTAAGGGTTTTAGAGAAGAGAGATGAATGAAAGAGAGAAAAAGATGTATAAAAGACTCTTCTTTATTGATTGAATAAGAGGTCGATTACAATATGAATATTCTGGTGTCAAAGTTTCGGATCATCAAATTAGAGTTCTTCCCTTTGTATTTATAGCTTTTCGAGTTAAGGTTTCCAATTTTCTTATGGATAACTCCTATATTCTAGCTTATCATACAAAAGAAAGATTTCCCTAGATTCAGTTATTGCATTTCTCTTAAGATCTTGGACCGACTTAGGAGATATCCGCCCTACCTCGGCTATGGACTCGGCTTGGCGATGGTGTCCTTGGCTATGGCTTGGGATATCACCTACAACCTAGGGGTTTATCTATGTCTCCTTGGTCTAGGCTATTACCGGAATCTAAGGGAATAAATTTACCCCCAATAGTTGCCCCCCCCACTCTTCATTTTCAACGTGTGAAATTTGAAGAGTAGATCTTGTCTTAAGAGATTTCGGTTCATACCTTAGTGATGGGATCAACTTTGTTAAAATAAAGAAATAGTGTAGCTTCAGCCATGACCTTTGTTGGTATTGCCAGTCCTTCGCTGCTATGGCTTCATTCTTGGCGAGTCTCATTAGAGCTTATTAGACCGCATCTTCTAGACGATCTCTTGGGCTTTGAACATCGTAGCATGGTTTGGGCTTCGCTTTTCGCTTCCGGCCAATTATTCCTATGGTTAAATAAGCGGGAAAGCGAGACGTCTTGGTCATCTTCTGCCATCGCTCTTGTCACATCACGTCTCTCTCTTCTTCACCGCTCTTTCATACTCTCGGCGATTCTCCATTTCCGGTAAGTTTTCATCTTCAGAGTACTGTTCCGTTTAGTATAGAGTTGCCGATTGCTGATTTAGGGACATTTCGGTCTTCTTGAATGGTAGTTATGGATAGAAAAACTCCATCAGGGGCTCCTCCGTCTTCTGCTTTGGCCAAGGGCTTCGCGGCTAAAGCTAAACTTCAAGCTCTCGAGTCTCCTGTCATTAACGTTCCTCCGTCTCCCGACTTTAGCACTTCGGGAGGATCCGAGACCCTTCCGCTTCCGCCTTTGGTAAGGCCTAGGGCTAATCCCAGGGATAGTCAAGCGGTTGGAAACGATCTCCGGGAAGAGCTGTACACGTACAACCTCTCGGAAATGATAGAGAACCGGCACCCTTCTTCCCGGGACCCTTACGCCGATCTCATGAAGGTTTCCTTTCTCTCTATTTAGTTATAGTGATGGTGGCTTGGAAATGCTTTTACAACCGTCTTTTTGTAGCTTGTGACGACTATCTTTGTTCTCAAAGAACAAAGCACCAGGTGTCCGGCTCAGGTTCCTGAGCCGAGTTCTTCTTAGAGAGCCTTGGAGCAGGAGCTGGCCAAGGAGCGGAAGAAGGCTGCGGAGGCCCTTAGGAAGTTGGAGGATATCACCCGCAAGGCTCAATACGCAGAGGAGCTAGTGGCTATGCACAAGAATTAGATCATAAATATTCTTGAGCAGGTAAAGTCTTTGGAGTAGCAGACAAATGCTTCTTACGCGAGTGTTGACGCCATCACTCGTTGGGAGATGGCCAAGGACCTCATCCAGGGGCGCCATCTGCAGTGGGGCCTGGATAGATTGAAGGCGAACTACTAAAGGAAGACTTCCAAGCATGCTAGAGAAGGTCGAGTGGCCCCTCCTGACTACTTCGTGACCTTGCTGACCCTGCTCTCTGACTGGGAGACTGGAGTTCTCCCTTCTGGAGAAGCCCCTCAGCCATTGGTGGAGAATGGAGTGTGATGGACTTTATGTTGCCCTTTCCCCTTTTTGAAGCCATGGCTGTTTGGCTTTTAACTCTTTTTTCTTTGTATATATGACTTGTCTTTTTCTGTGCCCTTTTCATGCACAAACTTCTTTTTGAGTTTGTTTTTTTGCAATAAAAACATCTAGACAATCGTCAGTGTTAGCTAAAAAATGAGCTATCGTGAGCTCGGTGGGCATACGACCTTCGGTCACAAGGCCTTGATCCAGGGCTAGAGTTTGTGATCAGCGGTACTAGCCCTTTCTTTTGGTGGGTGGTTTTCCCGGTGGGCGCGAAGCCTGTGGGCACAAGACGTGTTTGGACATTTAGTCCTTGGGCCGAAGCCTTATTGACACCGTGTGTCAGAGTTTTTTCTAGCTTTAATGTGACTGACTGGTTTTAAGTTTTTCTATGAGCCGTGTACTAGGATGGACAGGGATGCACATATCCATTAGCTCTGCTAAGTCATTGTTTTGATGCACTGCATCTAACATCTTTAGAATCTGGCGCGCATTTCGCTACAACCTTTTGACCATGGTTTTTGGGGACTCGTCCGCAGTCCGCCATGACCTTTCGGCCACAGTTTTTAGGACCTGGTCCGCATTCGATGACCATAGTTAAGAGCCCGTCCGCACTCCGCCATGACCTTTCGGCCATGGTTTTTAGGATCTCGTTTGCATTATATGGATTTTTGGGCACAAGGCCTTAGTGGTGGTCTTAACCAAGAGTGGGGCATCAAGCGTTTAGTTATTCCTAAGGAGGTTTTCAAAGATAATGTATATCTTTTTTACTCCAAAGGAAATCGTTATCCTTTTCTTTCAAGAATGTATTTTAAGACCCGCAGTTTCTTTCGTCAAAGAATAGCAGAGCTTTTCTTACATAATTGAATTCTAAGGAAAACGATGACCATCTCAAGGCTGAAAAGAAGTGCCAAGGCTTGTACGAAGGCCTCCTTAGAAATAGTATTTTTTGAAGTCGAGGGCATCCCAGCTGTTAGGTTGGTCTCTCCCATGAATGTCTTGTAGTCTGTAAGCTCCAAAATTTCATATCTCTATGATCTTATAAGGCCCTTACGAAGTTGGGGCTAGCTTTCCAGCGGCTTTCTCCTTGGTGTTGTCAAACACTATTCTTAGAATCTAGTCTCCTTTCTCGAAACTTCGCGTTCTGACCTTTCTGTTGTAGCTTCTGGCAACTTCTTGCTGGTAACACCAATTGCGCACCATCGCGGCATCGCTTTTCCTTCAATTAGGTCTAGGTCTAAGGCCATCAATTCATCGTTGGTTTCTTCGTCGTGGCGAGAGTTCTGACTGTTTTAATGCTGATCTCTGCCGGAATGAATGCCTCTATGCCATAGACCATGGATTAGGGTATTTCGCGTGGTGGATTTGGTTGTCGTTCGGTAAGCCCATAGCACGCCAGGGAGCTCATTGACCCATAGTCCTTTTTTTCGCGTCCAACTTTTTCTTAAGCATGTTGACGACGGTTTTATTAGTTGATTCTGCCTGGTCGTTTAACTGTGGATGACGGGGCGTGGCGAAGCAGAGTTTAATCTCCCATATCTCACAGAATTCCTTGAAAGCATTGCTAATGAATTGGGGCACGTTGTCTGTGACAATCTCGTGAGGCACTCCAAACCTGCATATGATTTTCTTCCAGAGGAAACTCCATATTTGGACGTCTGTGATTAGACTCAATGCTTCTGGTTCCACCCATTTGGTGAAGTAGTCCATCATCACGAGCAGAAAAATCTTCTGTGAAGGTGCTACAACGTATTTCCCAACTATATCCATGCCCCATTTCGCAAAAGGCCACGATGCTCCTATTGGCTTTAGATTCTCAACGGGAAGCTTGGACACTTGAGCGTGTATCTGGCATTGTTTGCAATTACGTGCGTATAGCTTTTCATCGTTTGCTAGCGTTGGCCAATAGTATCCTTAGGGAAAGGCTCCTGCCCCCCGAGCGTGATCCACAAGTGCCTTCGTGGAGTTCCTCTAAGGCGAGTCTTGCTTCGAGCCATCTGAGGCATCTCAACAATGGTCCCCCAGAGGATCGTCGATAGAGGATTTCCTCGATTAGGCAATACCTCGCGGCTTGTTGTTTTATCTTGATGCATTCGACTTTGAGTTTCGGTAGGATCCCATCTTTGAGGTATCCTATTATCGGTGTTCTCAAGTCGTATACTGTCTCAGTGGACCCTTGGGTCAGGCCACTGTCTGGTTCCACTTCTGTGGCGAGTACCTCTTTAGCGATGGGTGGCCATTGCAACATTAGCAAGAGGATATCGAGGCTTTCGGTAGCTTGCAATGAAGATCCAAGGTTAGCCAACGCGTTGGCCTAGTTGTTCTCTTCCCGTGATACTTGGTGCAATTTGCACTCCTCAAAGTCTGTTATGAGTTCCTTTGCCATCGTGAGATATTTTTCCATGGCCGCGTCCCTCGCTTAAAAATCCCCTTGGATCTGGTTGACGATTAGTTGTGAATTGTTGTGGACCGCGATCTTTCGAGCTCCCAATTCCTTTGCTAATGTGAGCCTCGCTATAAGGGCCTCATACTTGGCTTCGTTTTTTGTAGCTCTGAATTCGCACCGTACTGACCATGATACTTTCTCGCCATGGGGTGAGGTCAATACGATTCGAAGGCATGTTCCCCTAGCGTTGCTGGAGCCATCTATGTGCAATATCCATTCTCCATCTGACCTTGTGGCTTGGAGATTTTGTACCTCCTCCTTCACCAATGGATCGATAGTGGGTGCAAATTCAGCTGGAAAATATGCCAACGCCTGTGTTTTTATGGTGGTGGCTGGCTTGAAGACCACGTCGTACTCCCCCAACTCTGTGGCCCATTTGGCTAACCTACCTGACACTTCTGGCTTGTCCAGGATGACTTTGATGGGAGCGCAGGTTACTAGTACGATCATATACGCTTGGAAGTAGGGCCTCAGTTTTGGGCTTCTACAACCAAGGCCAAGGCCAACTTCTCCAGGAGACTATATCGTGTCTCTGCATCCAAAAGTGACTTACTAATGTAGTAAACATGATGTTGGATGGCGGCTTCTTCCCTCACGAGGAAGCCGCTGGCAGCGTTGTCGGAGACAGCAAGATACAGCAGCAGGGGTTCTTTGTCCTTAGGCTTAGATAGAAATGGCTGTGTGGATAAATAATCTTTCAGGGCTGCCAAAGCTTCTTTGCAATTGTCGTCCCATACGAATTCTTTTCCCTTCTTGAGGGCTCCGAAGAAAGGATGCGACTTGTCTGATAGCCTTGAGATGAACCTGCTAAAGGCTGCCATTCTTCATGTATGCTTATGGACATCCCTAGGAGTTTATGGCTTCGGGATCCCCTGGATCGCTCTTATTTTCTCCGGATTATCTTCGATTCCCAGATGAGTGACAATATATCCTAAGAACTTGTCGGAACTAACGTCGAATGAGCACTTGGACGGGTTGAGCCTCATCTTATATTTCTAGAGTGTGTCGAAGACTTGGTGCAAGTGTAGAATGTGATCTTCTGCTTGTAAAGACTTTACCAGAATGTCATCGATGTACACTTCCATGGTTTGACTGATATGCTCGGAAAACATCTGGTTGACCAGCCTTTTGTAGGTGGACCCGACTTTTTTGAGGCCAAAGGGCATGACTTTTTAGCAATATATCCCTTGTGACATCGTAAACATTTTCTTCTCTTTGATCATAGGGGTGCATCACGATTTGATTGTACCCGCTAAAGGCATCCATGAAACTCATGTGTTGGTGCCCTACGGTGGCATCAACTAACTTGTCGATGTGCGGAAGAGGGAAATGATCCTTGGGGCAAGCTTTGTTGAGATCTGTAAAGTCGATATAGACTCTCCATTTCCCGTTCTTCTTCCTCACAACTACCATGTTGGCTAGCCATTCGGGATATCGTACTTCTCGTATGAATCCTCCTTCTAGGAGGTTGCTTACTTCCTTGTTAACAATGACATCTCTTTCTGGGGCGAATTTCCTTCTCTTTTGCTTCACCGGTGGGTGGTCTGAATCGACCATTAGCCTATGCGAGATGATGTTGGGGTCAATCCCTGGCATGTTCGCATGCGACCAAGTGAAGCAGTCTTGGTTAGATCGAAGCAAACTTATCAGCCTTTCCTTGAAGTGTAAGGAGAGACGTGAGCCGATCTTCAGTTTCCTGGTGGAGTCTCCTATAACTAAAGGGACTTCATCCAATTGTTCGATCTTTGGCTCTTCATCGTGGATATTGGCCTTGGCCAGGGTCGGTGTCGGAAGCGTTGGTGTGTCTTTGAGAGTGATGTCATAGCAGGACCTAGCATCTTGCAAGTCTCCTTTAACCTCTCCTACTCCGCAAGGGGTTGGGAATTTTATAACCTGATGTAGGGTGCTAGGGACACCCTTCATCGCATGGTTCCATGGTCTTTCCATGATGGCATTATATGCCGATCGACAATTCATGACGGCAAATCTGGTTTGCTGCTGGACTTTCGCTCCCCATATGCTAAGGGTGATTGCCCCGATGGTTTGTATTGTCTATACACTAAAACCAACCAGGACGCTTGCTCTCCGTGTGATGTCTGAGTCTGGAATTCCCATCTCCTTGGTGGCTCGCGTAAAGAGGATATTGGTTGAGCTCCCCCTGTCGATGACAACCCTCTTGACTATGCATGAAGCCATGGTTAAGGACACAACCAGAGTGTCATGATGAGTATGCTGTCCCTTGACACCATGAAAAGGAGTGAAGCATATTCCTGCTTCTGTTGATGCTTCGATCTTCGACTCCTTCAGAACACACAGGACTCCTCGCAGGACGTGGACCCCTGGTTTGGCCTGATCTTCGTATCCTCTTGAGATCGAGTTGATCACCCTAGTATTCTTAGGTGATTTTAGATATGATTCTTCTGTGGACTCACGAAGATTAGGTTGGCGTTGCTAGGTTATCTCAGCTCTCCTCTTGGCAGTAAAGTCCTTGAGGAGCCCCTTTTCTAAGAGGTTTTTTGACTTCTTGCCTTAGCAGTGCACAATTCTTGGTGTGGTGACCGTAATCTTGGTAGAAGCCGTACCATTCGGAGCTCCCTCCTTTGGTGTACGCGGAAGATTGTGGCTTGGATGGCCATGTGACGTTCTTAGGGAAATGCCTTAGCTCCGTGATCACCTCTGCTGGGGTCGTGACTAACATATCTTGATGGGTTTGGGTAAAACCACACGCTCCTCCTTGTTGGCGACCACCACGGACTTGGCCCATAGATTGGCGGGACTCTTACTGCTTCCTTCAGTCCCTATTTGGCCCTGAGGTCGGCTGTTTGTCTGTTAATGACTTTGTCTTGTTTGAGGATCTTAAGGCTACCCTTGGAAGCTACGTGAGCTTGATAGGCTGGATCCTCTTCCCCTTTTATCAGTGCCCAAGCCATAGAAAGGATGTTCTATCGTGCGACAAGGGTACTTTTCGTTAGGATAATCGTAAGGATTCGTACTTTTCGTAGACTTCGTATCGATCGTGTAAAACGACGACGGTTAACATAAACACCGGAAGAGTCTAAACTATACGATCGACCTTGTCGTTCCACGAAACTATTACCGTTCGGTCTTGCGAGAAACGGTTTCCCGAAATAAATCGTAAAGATCGCTTAGCCGCGAAACGTCCCGAAAGGGCCTAAACCACAATAACGGTCCACTTACGATTCCGGGCAAGAATCGGCCCATCTACGATGACAGTTTGCCAGGGTTTCGCGAAAATGTTAANATCTCAAAAAGATATATGCGAATCAGGGAAAAAGGAATATTTCCACGAGAAGATATGCACAAATTGGGGACGAAAAAGGAAACAAGCCAAGCCCACAAAGACCTATATAGAGGGTGAGAAGGAGAAGGATGAAGAAAAAAGATACAACACAATTTTCGTCACCGCAAAACACTTAGAAAAAACTAGGGTTTCTTACTTTGTTTTCGTTAGCGAGTTGCATCTCAACTAGGTTACGAGTCTACGTTGTAGTTCTAGGTAATCGTTGCCAACAGTTCTTGCGGCCACGGCTAAACACCGGTTGGG
>OVAN01006195.1:0-21631 GCA_900406275.1 Anastatica hierochuntica | reverse complement strand
TCTATCCGTCCACAAGCGACTAGAGCATCCAAGTGCTAAGGTTAGCATCGACGGTTCTCGGATAACTCTCACAAGGCCACACGACACGGCCTTTGCAGCGATACGAAACCACCAAAAGCATTGGGGAACCGCGTTGCTCCGGAGAAATGTCTAAACGTCGATTGACGCCAAACCTACGAAAGATTTTTGAAACCGATTGACGACTGAACTAGAGACCGATCTAGACGTCAATTAGAACCAAGAGCGGAGGTCCATCTTGGCGCCAATTGGCGCCACGACCAGAGCATGGTCTTGGCGCCAATTGGCGCCACGACCAGAGCATGGTCTTGGCGCCAATTAGCGTTAAGACCAAGGCATGGCCTTGGCGCCAATTGGCGCCAAGACAGAGTGTCTGTCTTGGCGACAGTTGCCGCTGAGACACGGATAACGTTCAACCGTAATCCGTTGACTGAACCACATCCTTTCCGATCGTCATTTCCTTCGAATCGTCACTTGATCGTCTCTCGTTTCGTCTCGATTCGAGTTTCTATCAAACCGTCATGATGATTGTCGTAAGGATATGTGCTTTTCGTGGACTTCGTATTGATCCTATAAAACGACGACAGTTAACTTAAACACCGGAAGAGTCTAAACTATACGATCGGCCTTATCGTTCCACGAAACTATTGCCGCTTATTCTTACGAGAAACGGTTTCCCGCAATAAATCGTAAAGATCACTTAGACGCAAAACGGCCCGAAAGGGCCCAAACCGCGATAACAGTCCACTTACGATTTCGGGCGAGAACCGTCCCACTTACAATGACGGTTTGCCAGGGTTTTCGCGGAAATGTTAAGTTTCGAGAAGATAAGGAAGGATCTCGAAAAGATATATGCAAATCAAGGAAAAAAGAATATTTCCACGAAAAGATATGCACGAATCGGGGACGAGAAAGGAAACGATTCAAGCCCATGAAGACCTATATAAAGGGTGCAAAGGAAGGAGGGCAGAATCAAATTTCGTCACCGTAAAACACTTAGAAAAAACTAGGGTTCTTACTTTGTTTTCGTTAGCGAGCTGCGTCTCAACTAGGTTACAAGTCTACGCTGTAGTTCTAGGTAATCGTCGCCAACAGTTCTTGCGACCATGGCTTAACACTGGTTGCGCACGCTCAGACCACGAATTCGAATAAGATCTCTTACACTTTCTTCGTTATCTGTTTGTTTCATTTATTGTCCATGTTTTGATCCACGATTCTCTTTTCATGTTTAAACTGTTTCTCATTACGAATCCTGTTACTTTAATGTCGTTTTACATATCTCGCTTCGCAATCTGTTTCGTATCAACCTCACTTACGTTATTCATCTTGTTCATCTTAATTTCGTTATATGAATCTTGTTAACCTAACTATCGCAATCTGTTCGCATATTCGTTTTACTCACGCTTTTTGTTTGATCTTATCTCGCAGATTAGTTTCGTAACTTTAACTTTATTTCTCGTGTTCATCATCTGATCTCATCGCTTTTTGGCCACAGAGAATCCGTGAACCACGTAAACATTGACAGTGAGAATTTCGGTTCCCACAGTGACCATACTTGTCACAGCGAAAACACTCAACATCTGAGAGGTCTCTTGCTACATTGCTTCTGCCGCGACCTCTTCCTCTGGATCTTCCTCCGCGGCCCCTTCCTCTATAGTTCCCATTGAAGTTGTAGCTTTGTTGTGTGTAATTATGTTGCATCGGTTGAGATTGAGAGTCAGAGTTAGCATACATTAGCTTCGTTTGATCCTTTTGTGTCTCATCATCCTCTGAGATACGTTCCTCATATATTTTTAGTCTTCCTACGATGTCTTCAAAGCTAGTGACTTTAAGATCTAAAACTTGTTCCAATGATGCAACAATGTGAATATATTTCTTACGTGGAAGACATTTAAAAAACTTTTTAACAAGTTTAGATTCTTCAATTATTTCTCCAAGAGCTGCGGATTTTGATGAGATCTCTGATAATCTACCCACGAAATCATCAATTTTCTCACTATCTTTCATCTTGAGTCTATCAAACTCAGCCATGAGAATTTGTAGTCTTGCTTCCTTCACTCTTTCTGCTCCAACGTGACGGGCTTTAATGGCATCCCAGACTTTCTTTGCAGAGTTTAACTCGCCAACTTGGAGTATAAGAGATTCTGGAATAGATTGAAATAGCAAAGCCTTTGCTAGATCATTGTCATCAGTGTCATCGTCTTCTGTCTTAATCACGTACCATCGTGATTTACCCTTAGAATGGTCTTCATTCGTATGGACCATACGGTATAGTTGCTTGAATCAAGCATCGGTCACTTTATCGAGGATGGCCCTCCATCCTTTTGCTTCTTTGCCATTGATGTTGTTGTGGTTATGTCTCCCATGGTGTGTAAAGGTTTGTTAAAGTCTCGATTTTCAGAATTAGTTTCTGATGAAACAGAAAAAACATAGTTCTTCTTTTCGATTTTAAGGTTTTGGCCTCAAACCTTTTGATCGATTCTTCTGGAGCTCCGATACCAATTCTTGTTTCACACGAAAATAAGATCAATGATTCAAGTTCTCAAAACCAAAACTCTTTCTTTATTGCTCAAGGAAAATAGGCTCAAAACCTTAAGTTACAAAAGTTCAAAAATCCTCTCACTAAACCTAAGTTGAAACAATCGATATTTATAACTAAAAACACCAAAGCTAAATCCTACTAGGAATAGGAAACCTTTTTCCTATTAGATAACTACTAAATCATTAACCAAATTTATCACGCGATTTGGTTTGCTTCTAAAACTATTACTCGGTTTATTAAACTTCGATTGTTTGCTTCTCAAGTAAGCGAATTAGATTTCAAGTTTACACCAACAAAGACGGCTATGTCAAGACAACGCAACTACTGTAATGTAGCTTTAGGTTATTAGCTGATGGGACCTGTCACTTCTCTATCGTTCACATTTTTCGTGGGACATACATAGCTTTACCTAAATCTATACGTAACTCAAATATGATAATGTGTATGGATGAATTAGATACGACAAACTATTAAAAATATAACAGCTTTTTTTAAAAAAAAAAAGTTCCTTAACAACCAAATAACTAAGTTAAAATAAAATACTATGGTCGTCCAGATCAGATCGACAAAGCTTATCCTAGATTGACGAAGTGAAAATTTTATTTTACAGCATACTATTTAATAACATGTCTAGTGTGCGTCAACTCTTTAATTTATGATACAGCAAATACAATCTTTCTTTTTATATCGGTTTTCGAATAAATGAAAGATTGAATACAGTCCTATAACCACAGCTGGTTGTGAGCACGAGTAATGTAAACGCATGCTTGCGATCCTAAATTTCACTTAAAAGATAGTTTTAAAAGTGATCAAACTTTTTTGAAAAACCAGTCCATTTTTCACCTCTGGATTGCGGTATTTTAAAAATATGAGTATCTGGTGGTCGACCGTGCCTATAACATAATGGGATTGAAGAATACTGAGCGAATATAATCAACGACCTTGGCCTTTTCAGGGCTGCCATGGCCATCACCATACTGGTATATGCACTGCACCACGCGGTTAAGG
Source organism: Anastatica hierochuntica (assembly GCA_900406275.1). Taxonomy (NCBI): domain Eukaryota; kingdom Viridiplantae; phylum Streptophyta; class Magnoliopsida; order Brassicales; family Brassicaceae; genus Anastatica; species Anastatica hierochuntica. The sequence continues at coordinate 18,063 of OVAN01006195.1, read as the reverse complement.
TTTGCGGCGGCTGCCACAAAATGAAGGGGAAGAGAAGAATTTCGTCCCATTTTTAAATCGGAGTTTATGACGTCCCACGAGTCGCAGATGATCTTCTGCATGTGCTCACGCGCCTCTTCCTCACTTTCTTTTTTCTCGTACATGTAACATTGGACTGACTTTGGGGAATCACCTCTTGCCATCTCTTCCTGTAAATCAATAAAATCAAGTGTTTTTTTAATTCAATGATATATTTAAACTATTTCAGTATTTGGTATCGTTTATTTTTTCGTCAAAAATTAAGGTGTTAGAACTATATGTTATTTCATGGATAAATAATCTCTAAGATATACCAAAAATTGTGAGGAATTAATTAATAAACTACTAATTTGTACCGTCGAGGTGGCGAGATCATTGGCGAGACGGAAAATGATGGAGGAGCTCCTGACAACAGAGTGGTGGTTGTTTGAAACATCGGTTAGGGTTTGGTAGGAGATGTCATCGGAGAGAAGTGTGAAAAGGTGGAGCAATATCGTTGGGGCAGAACTGGAGATCAAACCATTTTGCATGTATTCTTTGAAACTTGGTTTATGTCCAGCTTTGTACCACTTGGCTTCCGCTAGAAACGTTTTAAATAGATCCGTCCACTATGTAAATAAAAGATAACGTAAGAATTTTGTTATGTAAATTAAATGATATATAAAAGAAATTTAGAGAAAAAACTTACAACTTGTTTGAGGTATGGAATGACGTTAATTCCTTTGTCTCTGAGAACATCATAGCCAATTTGATTGATTTCATTGTAGAGAAAAAGAAAACACACTTTCATGTATTCACGAAGTCTTTCGATATGGTTCACATCCCATCTGAAAATGGAGTAAATACTTATAACTTATATCATGGGTGACAAAATTGAAAGTACATGATCTTATCTTCTGACCCTAAATCGTTTTTACAAGCTTTCTAACATTTTTGTACTATTAAATAAATGATATTTTAAAGGTAAAAAAGTATTTTGTTAGCAAAACAAAGTTAATTAAATAAAATGAAAACTATATATATGTAATATCGTTAAATTAACTACTTTAAAATATGTCATTTGTAATTTCTTATCTAAGATAAAAGAAATCAAAATAAGTATACAATACAATCTCTATAAAAAATATTCCATAAATTAATATTTTAGTAAGTTGTGAATTTAACATTTTATCCATGTTGATCTTTAATAAATTAAAGTTTCTTATAGGTATCCTTGAATCATGGTATAGTGGTGAGCCTGACATTTCTATATAATCCAAAAAACTTACTTTTCTACCACTTGTGTGAAAACCTCAAGCTCCTCTAATGTACCATAGATATCGTAGATATCATCCACGATTGCAATCAACATGAATATTTTTGTGAGAATCTTGCGGCAGTATCTATATTCTGGCTCATAAAACATTCCAACGGCCCAAAAGTAACTCTCTGAAATTCGGTCTCTCACGAAATAAAGTTGTTTCCTAAGTCCCAAACTGTTCCACCAGCTACATTAAAAGTTGTGACAAGAAGCTAATTAATTAACTAATATGTATTCACTATATAAAACATTCATATATAAGTATTTACATATGTAGTTACCTAGATATCAGTTTAAGCTCTTCTTGATGATTAGCTTGTACCATGTTGAATTCAAGTACGGCGAACTCTAGCAATAAAGGGTTCATGTCATGTTTGTTTCGATACACGTCTATGTACCGCCTTGCACTTAATCTTCGTAGGCTCCAATGGTACGGCGTTTCTAGTGCTTGTGTCACCATCTCTAACATATAAGCTTCATCTTCTCCACAAGTTGTTTTGCTATATTCCGCAATAAACGCACTTAATTCCTCTTTTGCATAAGTTCTAGCATCTTTGAGTTTAAACTCCGAATCCAAAGAGAAGTACGAAGCTTCGTAGAGAGAGAGTAAGCCCTTGATATCGCTGCGTAGAGTGTTTCTGAAGACTCCCATCTCACTTTTGAAAACGTCAAATACATCTGCAATATGAAATACTCTCAATCATTTTAGCTAACATGGTTACTTGATTAGTTAAATGACTGTTAAAGTATATTTTATTTTAGTAGAGTAAGGTAATATGTAATAAACCTTGCGAGACATCAAAACCATGTTGCCTTAAGAGAAAAAATTCAAGTGCTGTCGCATGAAGATCTTGAGATTCTCTCTCAATTTTGTCTCTCCGATAATGAATGTCTTTCAAAATTTCATGGATTTCGTGTTTATAATGATACGAGATTCCAAGTCTTTGCAGAGAATCGATCATTTCTAGAAGCTCAAGAGAATCTTCGGTCTCATCAAGTATCTTCCTCACCTCTTCTTTCAACAGTTTAGCTTTTGCCACGGCTTTAACTTCTTTCTATTAATGGAGAGACAGAAAAAGCTAATTAGTTAACATATGTCATTATATATATAACTAGATTACCAAATGTAGTTTAGTGCCAAGAAAATTATCATTTTAACTTCCCACTTTGAGTTCAAGTATTACTTTTTCGAAACTGTGATTTATTTTAGACTTTTGTGTGTGTCCATTATGTTTTGTTGGTCGAAGTTCAAATGTTTCTTTTTGGGGGAGATTGATATGTTGTTGGTTTTTTACTCTTACTTGCAGTTATTAACTTTTTGTTGTATTCGAAATATTATGTTTTTTCCTATCGCAACAATCAATTTTTTCTATTTTATTTATTTTATCAAACTTCTAGATAAAAAAATGTAACATATGTTCTTTTTATTTGAAAATAAAAAATATCTTAATAAATCATAATATTTAAATTTTAAGATATTATATAAATATTTATATCCATCATTGTTACGTCGATAAAATATCATTATATTTCTAAATTACCAAATCCAAAATATGTATAAAATTATAATGTCTTATAAGGACCAACTATAACTAGTATCTTAATAAATTATAATAGTAAAATTTAACCAATTAAAAATTGAACCTCAATGTCTGAGACAAAAGCTAAAAATTTTATTAGAGATAACTATATATATATATATATATAAATCAATTGTAAAAATTACAGAAAAATATTATACAGTTAATAAAAAGGCCAGTATATTGAAATAAGCTATAGGCCACTAAATTAATTAGGGCGGATTTTAGTATAAAATACGTGTATGTACCGCATATACATTCTCGAGCGAAAGAAGATACTGATGATCCCATAGAGGCGGACGATAGTTGGCGGAGCGGCGGTGCACGGTGACAGCCTTTGCCGACGTCGTTTTGTAGACTGAGTGGCAAGGGAAACTCCGAGTGTTTCGATGACGAGCGTTGCAAACAAAAGCTGAACTGAAGGATAGATTGTGAGTAGCCATTTGAAAAGTTGAAGAGAGTGTTTATTAGCTATATATGTGGATTTACAACCTTCACACTTGATGTACATCTATTTATACACGAGGAAGCCGAGATAATGTTAACTCATAAAATCCATTATTATTGACTACATTTGTCCTATCTCTTAAGGTTTATCTCCCCCACGTTTTTATTTTTGTTTTTTTTTATTACTTTGAAAGTTAGAATATGTTTTTGGGTCAACAAAAGTTAGGATATAAGAAATCCTAATATTATAGGTGCTAAGGTGTCAATATATATTATAATTGAAGATAGTGAGATATACCCATTAAGATATTAACTAAATTTGATCAGCGCAACAGCATGGTTTTTATTTTAATTTTTACATATTATTAATTATGTTTAGGTTTTTCGAGTATAGGGTTTAGAATTTTTTATTATATCGAGTTTTAGATTCGGTTTCAAATTCAAAATTTTTAGATTTTCAGTTATATCGAATGTCGGGTTCGTATTTAGATTTGAGATTTTTAGATTTTTCAAGTGTCTTCGGATACTCCTATGAGTTCATTGCAGATAATAGCTGGTATGCAGAATGCCGTAAAATAAAACTCGTTGGAGTACTTTTAAAAAAAACATCAGATGCTAAACTTAAATTTTATAATTTCTATAAATTACTTTTAAAATTTTTATAGGTTTTTCTAAATTTTAGCACTTTGTGATTTTTTTAAAAATTTCGTAACAAATTTTATCTAAAAAATAATAAAATTGTAATATAATATTTTAAAAAAAATTATGGAATTATTTTAAATTTAAGTGAGAACTAATTTTAAATTTGATTAAAAAAAATTATGATTTTGAATTTTGTTGAATCACAATTTTCATAATGATTATGTGAAAAGAATATTAGAATATTTTAATATTGTAATATTCTAATATGTTTGTTGAAATATTTGAAGGAGTAATTAAAGTTATTTTAATTTATTATATACATTTAGAAAAAAATTAAAACATGTTCAATTTAAAAATCACACGAAAAAGATTTTATACTTCCATTTTAATAAGATAGACTAGTGTTTGGTCCGCGCAACCGTGCATGTATTTTTTAAATTTTTATATATTCAATTTATGGTTGATCATATTTAGATTTTTCGAGTATCGGCTTCAGATTTTTTAGTTATTTCGAGTTTCGAATTCCTGTTCAGAAATTTAAAATTTTTTAGTTATTTTGAATTTTGGGTTTAAGTTTAGAATTTCGTCTTTTTCGGGTACTCGTATGAGTTCGGATACGGATTCGGTTTGAATAATATTTGATACCCGAAATACCGTGAAATATAAACCATTGATGTACTTCTTTATTTAAAACATCAGATGACTAAATTTAAATTTTTATAGTTTATATAAATTATTTTTAAATACTTTATCTTTACAATTATATTTTTTAATGTCTTCATAATCATTTTATCTGTGAATGAATCATTACAGTCAATTTTAGTTATTTTAATTTATTAGATATATTTTATACATTTAATAACATTTCTGTAATAAATCAATTTTCAAAAATCACATGTACTTCAATTTTAATAGTGTAGATATTTCTTAAGTGATATTAGAGTTTAGTCTAAGTTCACATCAGCATGATACATCAAATCAATGATTATTTAAAATAGTGTCCTATCTTTTGAAGTTTCTCCCCACGTTTTTTTAGGGGAAAATTAGTTGCAAGGGTTCTTTTTTTATCATAATCTTGTATGACTAAACTTGTTGTTAGTTAACCTAATTTAATTATTAACTAACCCTAACTAAATATCACGTGGTTAAAAGCTGGAAAAACTAACGTTGTTAGTCTAATATATTATTTCGCCGTAGTTACATTAATATTCAATTAAATTGAACTTAGTTTTGATGCTTTTCATCCTTGTTGTTGTCGCTCATAAGTGTGAATGTCTCTCTTTAATTACAACCAACAAAAAGCATATATTTTGCCGTATCTAACAAAGAACCTCGTCACTTCTATGTTTTGTTTTTTAAGACATTATTACTGTTGTTAGTCACTTCTATGCTTCGATATCACACAAACACACCTATACTCTCTCATCTCCTCGGGATCGATCGAGTGCGGCAAAAACTCGATTTTCTGTACAACGTCATCTTCCCGAAGTCGTAGGCTATCGGGGTCGAAAATCGACGGTAAAGCGTTTGCGGAAACTCGAGCATTCAAAGCCATAACACAAAAGAGGAGAGAGAGATGGAAAGGACAAGGAGTTTTTACCTTAAGGAAATTTTTCTTGTGAAAATGAGCAAGTGAAAGATTTGGAAAGTTACTCCTCATATTTATAGAAAAGGAGACTTACTATTCATCCTCGGACTTTTTAGCCATCGATCCCGCCTAACTTACCTAACGTGCTTTAACTGTTGGGATCAAAAATGATCACGACGAAATCGATGCCTAAAAAGCGCAACGGAAATGTTGTCTCTCTTTTGGGAACGAAAATTGTAAGAGGATTATCAATTCTGAGGCTCTTGCCATCTAGTCGATCTTCTCTCAACTAAACGTCGAAACTCCGCGTCTTGCCAACCATAGGCAATCGCTTCACAAATTCTAGTCACTCGAGAGTAGCTAAACGCATATCAACACCCGAGACTTCCAAATAACTCCCGAAAGATCTCAATAGGTAATTTCTGGAGCGATAAGAAGTCACCGTAAACGTTGGATAACCACGTCGCTCCAGAAACACAAACAACACAAACAATGGAAAGTCTAGTCACCCATTGGGTGACTAGACTCATGCCAAGTCTAGTCACCCATTGGGCTACTAGACTCTCAAAAAGTTTAGTCGCCCATTGGGCGACTAAACTCTCGGAAAGTCTAGTCGCCCACGGTTGACTAGACCACATCCTATCGATCATCTTCTCCTTCGAATCTCGGTTTGATTATGTCTTGTTTTGTCTCGATTAGAGTTTCCGTTAAAGTTTCGTGATAATAAGCGTAAAGACTTGTTCTTTTCGTAAAAACTTCTTATCGATCGTATAAAACGATAACGGTTAACTCGAACACCAATATTATCTTAACTATACAATTGGTCTTTTCATTTCACAAAACCATCACTGCGTAGTCGTACGAAGAACGATTTTTCCTAAAGAAATCGTAAAAATCATCTAGTCACAAAATGGCCCAGGAAGGCCCAAAACGCGATAAAAGTCCACTTACCTGAAGATTAAAAGAAAACACGATAAAGTTAAAATTTGGAGATAAATATGGAAAAATCATGAAGATAAGGAATGTCCTCGAAAAAAGGAATATTTACGCGGGTGGATATACTCAAATCTAGGGCAGAAAAGGAAATCGGACTAACCTATGAAGGCATATATAAGAGAGGCTAGGGAGTTGATTTTCGTTTTTGGTAGCGAGTTGCGTCTCAACTAGGTTTACAAGTCTTACGCTGTTAGAACTAGGATACTCGCCGACAGCTCTCGCAACCACGACTTCTCACTTGTTCTAACACTCAACGAGAATTCCGAATAAGATCTCTATTGCTCTACTTTGATTTTCGATTCTCTTTTACTTTTATTTTCGTCGTCTGTTCTTTCGTATTTTGATCTGTCGTTATTTGGTTTAGCAGAAATCTGGGACCTCAAGGAAAGTTAGGGTTTCCTGGCTTTCCTTCGATTACGAAAATCGACAGTGCAAATTTTGGTTTCCATAGTTTGGCGCTAGAAGGAGGGTGCATGTTCGCTCAGGGTACGGATCAATCTAACTCACAGTCGCAAAACGCTAGATCGGATATGACTTCAGATGATCAGAACAATCAACCAGCTCGTGATGGCGATAGTGCCAATAAGGACGCTGAAAATACTTCGGCGATTAACAACATTGTGGTCAATGCTGACGCAAACACCTCGACACTCAAGGAGATCAAAACGATGTTCTAGAATCTCGAAAAGAAGTCGGCTGAACAAGACAAACTAACTAGCTCTCTCGCTAAACAGGTTGAAATCTTAGCCGTGAGGACTAGAACTATTCTTCCGCGCGGAGCTACCTGACTCCGCGGAAGAAGACTCGACTTTACCACTTCGCTTGGCTTACTCCAGAACGCGCATGAATATCCATCGGGATAAAACCCCGATGTAATCACCCTGCCACGACGCGAAATAACATGAAAGACTCTCCAAATCCCGAGAAGGAAACAGAGGAAAACGAAGTCGACCGAATCGACCTGGACTTCAGCGAAGAATCCGATTCCATGGATGAAGACGCTGACATACACCCAAGAAGGGTCAAGGGTCGCGCAACGCGGAAAGAATCTCAGCTCAACGAACCCATGACAGAAGAAGAAGAAAATATCTTCTGGGTAGACCAAGAGAAACAGGCCGAGGAGCAGGTCAGAGCCATTCGCAGTACACGCCGACCGTCTCGAAAAAAGACCAGCGACGATCTCGACGAGATTCGCGATCTACGTGACTACATCGCGAAAACAATGGCAGAGGTTAAAGTGGTAAAGTCGCAGATCCACCACGCGACCAGCGCCGCGCCAGAGATCAATAGGCTCCTCAAGGAGGCTCGAAAAACTCTATTCACTGCTCGAATAACCAACACCAGAGTCTCGGATCCCAAGAAGGTGAAAATCCCAATGTATGACGGAACCTCCGATCCGAAAGCTCACCTGCAGAATTTCCAGATCGCAATGGCGAGATCCAAGCTCAAGGAAGGCGAGAAAGACATTGGTTTCTACCACCTTTTTGTCGAGCATCTCCAAGGGGCGGCCCTCAAATGGTTCTCCCATCTAAAACGAAACTCTATCAGAAGTTTCCGTCAACTTTCCTCGGAATTTCTCAAACAATACTCCATGTTTATGGACAGAGAAACTTCTGACGTCGATCTATGGAGCATGTCTCAAAGAGAACACGAATCTCTCTGAGATTTCATGAACAGGTTCAAGATAGTAATGTTGGAAGTCAGCGGGATCAACGACAACGTGGCAGTAGACGCGCTCATAAAAACCCTCTGGTACAAGTTGAAGTTCAAGAAGTGGATAACTCTCGAAAAACCACGCACTATTAAGGATGCACTTCATAAGGCTACGAACTTCATCATTATCGAAGAAGAGATGAAAGTTGTATCGCAAAAACACAAACTAGCGAAGGCATCCTCAAAAGACTTAACCCCTAGAATAGAAAGCGAAAAAGAAGATCCCTTGTAACGACAAGTATGTCCATCATGAGGGAGAAGATGTTCGGGGGGCACACAACTACGCCATCAACTCCCCGTCCGAACAAGGCAGGACGACGGGGAACACCTGAACGCGGAACACATCATACGACGAGAATACCTTCTGCGAATTCCACCAAATGAAAGGTCGCTCCACCGCAAATTGCAAGGTTCTCGTAACTAACGGCAAAAATGCTCGCAGGGGACATCTCAGACATAACCAGCGTAAAAGACCTCATACGCAACAAAGACCACCAACCGAGGACCTATAAATCACCCCTAGGAGACACTGTATCTCAAGTAACTCAAGCGGATGGAAAACGTGGAAGGAGGCCTGACGACAAAGGCAACGACTCCAATCACCGCAGAGTGAATATGATCATCGGAGGTTCGCAATACTTTCACGACACCGTCTCATCGATAAAAGCATATCACCAAAAGGATGAGTCAAGTGCAAATTGACCTACGCCGCTCGACACCGCAAGCGACACTGCAAATGACACCATCGCTTTCGAGGAATACGAGACTGTCGAAATCGACAAACCCCATAACGATCCCCTCCTGATCGAGCTCGTCATAAAAGATCTCGAAGTCGCTAGGGCCCTCATCGTTACAGGAAGTACCATCGATATCATATTCTGCGATACCCTCAAAAAGATGAACATCGACTTATCTGAGGTCACACCCGCACCAAAACCACTCACAGGTTTCTCTGGACCGACGTCAATGACTCTCAGATCGATCAAGCTTCTGGTGATGGCCAAGGAGATCACGAAAGTCATCGATTTTGCAGTCGTCGACCATCCTGCCATCTACAATGTTATCATGGGAACGCCATGGATAAACTCCATGAAGGTAGTCTCATCGACCTACCACTTGGGCATTAAATTCCCGACTCCCTACGGAATCGCCGCAATCTGGGGATGCCAAAAACAGTCACGACTCCGCTTCCTTAGCAAGCATAAGCTAAGATAAGTCGCAATGACGCCCATGGCCAAACCTAAATGAATGAATACAACTCGGCCATCAGCCAAAGACACTTTGGAAAAAGACGTGCCAGAATTGTCAACTCAAGAAACGGCTCAGTCCGAAGGAAACAAGCAAACTTTCGAGCCCAACATTCCCGACAAAGCAATGCCCTTGACACCAGAGGAAATCGTTGATCCAGCTGTAGTCATCGAGACTCAAATGGCCGACGCAACTCTGCCAAACGAGTAATCACTGACGGTAAAAAACTGAACTATGAGACGGCTTGATCCTCGAAAGAGGTACGTAGACAGCTCTTCGCAAGAGGAGTTCAGTTGTCCTCCTCTTTAAAAAAGGAGGGAGGGGTGTACGTATACTCGTATACTCCCACACTTTATACTCGACACTTTTTGATATGTTTCGACAAGAAGTTTTTGCTTTTTATTATTTGTATAACCCAAAAACGAAAATCATATGAGAAAACATTTCTTAACGAATCTTGACTATAACGTGTTCACCAACACATTCTACCACAAAACGGAAAAACTTTTGGAAAAAGCGAGACGTCGCGAATTTCCGAGAAGCACAATTCTGAACTCGATCTAAAACTTCTAAAAACAGTCGCAAGACTATCAAACACCTATTAAGAAAAGGACAAGTACCTGTCCCAATTTTACACCCATCGATTGACCCCGACGGACGAACTAATCACTCACCTTAACATGCTCTTCACGACGAATGAGTTCTCATACATCCAACTAGGATAATATCGCGCTATAAAAGAAATCCGAAATTTTGGTTAGCACTTCCAGACGACTTAGAAATTGTCTTTGGAGAGATGCTCGGTTCCTGATTGATGCAAGTCATATAAGCCGAGAACTTATCGCAAACTTCAATATCGAGACGGAACCATGTTGAAATCAAAAACGGGAAACGTAAGCCGGAGTTAGTCACCGCACGCCCTAAAACCGAGAGTAAACCTAGGTCTTGCTCTAAACCCAGTACACTGGTCTCAAACATCTCAAGGGTTGGGCAAAAAAACCGAACCCGAAAATCCGAACCGAACCCGACCAGAAAAACCCGACACCGAACCCGAAAAAATATGTCAAAAAACCCGAATGAGTTCTCCGCTCAAGTATTTCAGGTTCCAGGTTTTACCCGAACCGAACCCGAAACCCGAACTAGTATATGGGTGCACTTAAATATTTACACACATATACATACATTCATACTCTTATACTCTTATACTCATACACCCGAAATATCAAGAAAACCCAAACCAATCTCAAACCCGAAACCCGTAAAACCCGAAAAACCCAAAAATCCTGAAAAAAATCCGAAAAACCCGAAACAAATAAGGAAAAAAATGATAAAACCCGAAAAATACCCGAACCCGAACACAAAAAAACCTGAAAGTACCCGTACCCGAACCCAAAAAAATATTCGGGTGCATTCGGGTTTTGGATGATTTACTAAACCCGACCCGAACCCAAAGTAACCCGAACCAAACCCGAATGGATCTTGGAATTTTTAAAAACGGGACCCGAACCCGAACCAAACCCAACTCGAACCCGAACAAGACCCCGAATGTCCACGTCTAATCTCAAGATATAGTATCTAACCGATACGAGATCCCAAAATTTGTCTTTTTGTCTATATTTGTGTTTACAAGAATCTGAAAGACTAAGTCTCTCGAAAACTCGCACCTGAAACAAACAACGAATATAACGATCCTTCAAGGAATGGATATGAGATGAAAACTCATAATCTGTCTCCACTTACGCAACACTACTCACACATTACCAAATTGAAATAAAAACACCATTTATTAACACTCAACCGCAAGATGACGGGGTTTCGAAGCCACATACGGCCAACCCCAATAGATAGAAAGTGGCCACACTTGGCCAAAACACGAACACGACTTAAAACAGGGAACATACTCCCTATACATAACAACATCTCTTATTTACGAATCATATTCAAAGTAACAAGACATCGAAAAACCGCCAACGCTAAACGGTTTCAAAGTCTGGTCCACCGCGTCCTCCTCGCCTCGAGCGGTGTCCCCGACTTCCTCTAAATCGAGAGAAATGGGAATCGGGGCGCAGTGACCCTGAACCCTCTCTTCGATTGAAGGGATTGAAGACTCAACATCCTAACACTTCTTCATGTGGTCGGACATTTTTTCCATCTCAAAGTTGTAGGAGTGATCGGAAAGATGGGTGCGCCACAAAGCACCCAGCGAACTACGACACTCGCAAAACTCTCCAAAGGACTATTCCGCGTACTTGTTCTGGTCGAAGTCCGCCGCAAACTGAATTGAACGTTCAGCCACAATCGACGCGACCTCATGTTTTCTGTGTCCATAAGTGCGATGAACCTGCGACGCTTGATTCTGCGCCAACTCCTTCTCACGAGGAGAAGCCGCTTTGACCTCCCTTTTTAGGCGAGAGTTCTCTTCTTCGAGTCTCTCGGCCTTGAACTGTGTCGTATGCTCGAAAACTAACCCCCATGCACAAACGCGAGGCCTCCACGTACTGCCCTAACCTGACGAATCCCGCATCAGTCGCGGGTTGATGCGACAAGGCATCAAAAGAAGCAAGGAAGGTGTCCAAGTCTGACCCTTCTTCAAAAAGCAGCAGCAAAGATTGACTCGGACCGCTTTCTTCTCCACCGAGGACATTGTGGTACCATGCCCCCTCGGACTACCCCCTCCTATCCTCGGCAATGCCGCCCCCGTTAGCGGACGTGCGCTTGTTCCAGGGAGATCTCTCCCTCTCCTTGTGAGGAGGCATCTCGTATGGAGAGAAACCATTCATGGTCGGTTCTAACTCCTCTCTTGAGGCTACATCAGGCTGAGTCCGATTCTTGTGATACTTAACCGCATTGCGAACTCGCTAAGGGGAAAACTAACCCCAGTGGAACGGACCACCTCGAAGAAGGTTCCTAATGACGCAAGTATCTTCCGGATGCGGGGGAAGGGAATCGAAAACTGCAAAACAAAAGAATTATCAGGTATCGGCAAAGGAAAAGAAAACGATAAGATTATCGAGAATGATACCCGCGGAACCCCATCTACGCCGAAAGGAAGAAACGTATTCATCCTCGACAGATGCACTGTCTAAACGAACAAAGAAATATCGCTTGTTCCAATTGTGGAAATTGGACATAAATGACCGGATCACCGACATATTGTTCCATGGCTTGAGACAATACAGAAGCGGCAGACTCGTGGCCTTCGGAGACAAAAATGCCAATTAATAGTCAACGCTTAGATCCATCCCTCGTTCGTAACTCAAAACCAAGATTCCGACAAGGTGTTGGAGACCGGCAGGCAAAAGTTGGCCGATCGATAAGTCGTAGTGGTCTAAAAACTGAACTATGATCCCCGAAATGGGAAACCATAGTCGACAAAACAGTAAATGCGCCTTGTAGCACGTAAAGAAACCGCGAGGCAGAGAATCAGCATCCTCCCCGACCTTCGACATCTGAAACTCCACCTCCTTTGTAACTCGGCATATATCCCGGATGACGGCGAGGAAAGATTCCCGGCACCCGCTCGGCCTATTGGCGTCTTCTTTGAAGGTCGGTCTCGCCGGACACCTTGAGTCGGGCGGTGGAGCTTCGATATCGCACAAAACACGCCAATACTCCCTCACCTCCTCGGGATCGACCAAGTGCGGCAAGAACTCGATTTTCTGTACGACGTCATATTCCCAAACTCATAAGCTTTCGAGGTCTAAAATCGACGGAAAAGCGTTTGCAGAAACTCGAGCATTCGAAGCCATAACACAAAAGAGGAGAGAGAGATGGAAAGGATAAGGAGTTTTTACCTTAAGGAATTTTTTCTTATGAAAATGAGCAAGTGAAAGATTTAGAAAGTTACTCCTCATATTTATAGAAAGGGAGACTTACTATTCATCCTCGAAGGTTTTAGCCATCGATCCCGCCTAACTTACCTAACGTGCTTTAAATTTCACAAGAACATTCCAACAATTCTTGCAAACTGGGGGGATAACTGTTGGGGTCAAAAATGGTCACGACGAAATCTATGCCTAAAAAAGCGCAACGGAAATGTTGTTTCTCTTTCGGGAATGAAAATCGTAAGAGGATTATCAATTCCGAGCTCTTGCCATCTTTTCGATCAACTCTCAACCAAATGTCGAAACTCCGCGTCTAGCCAACCATAGGCAATCACTTCGCAAAGTCTAGTCACTCACGAGCAACTAAACGCATATCAAAGCCCGAGACTTCTGGATAAGTCCCGAAAGATCTCAATAGGTAATTTTCGGAGCGATAAGAAGTCACTATAAACGTCGGATAACCACGTCGCTCTAGAAACACAAACAACACGAACAATGGCAAGTTTAGTCGCCCATTGGGCGACTAGACTCGTGCCAAGTCTAATCGCCCATTGAGCGACTAGACTCTCGGAAAGTCTATTCGCCCAATGGGCTACTAGACTCGTGGCAAGTCTAGTCGCCCATTGGGCGACTAGACATGGGCAACGTCTAATCGCCCACGGTTGACTAGACCACGTCCTCTGGATCATCTTCTCCTTCAAATCTCGGTTTGATTGTCTCTTGTTTTGTCTCATATTAAATCTCCACACCAAAACGAGTGACTACAAACATTATCTAGTATTAAAAGATTTTCAATTTTCATATTTTAACCATGGGCAAGTCATATTTCCTTGATCATGTGCAATCTTTTATTGCAAAACCCATAAAACTAGTAAGTCATTCTTTGTATTCATACCTCACTTCCCTTGTTTCATCATCAACACGGTGATACATCCACGCTTTAATTTTATTAGAAGACATTTGTAAATTCTTTTTTTTTTGTAAGGAATCATTTTTGAATTAAGAGTTGGAAACTATGGAAGCATATATAATTAACGCTCTGACAAAGTAATTTACTCGAAAAATAGTCGGAAACTCATGATGGTCACATTATAACCACTATGTTTTTTCTGGCTATCTTCCAACTATTTCTCGACTAATTTTAGTTGGAAAGTTGTCAAAAATGTGGTAATATGTCACGTTAGTAACAACTATAGTTTCCTTCTGCAAATTTTAATTTCATTTCCGATTTTTTTTTTCAGTTATTGAGGTAGAAATTTACTGACTAATTTCTCGACAAATATTTTTGACTAGTTTATTTACTGGCATCAAGTACGGATCTTTCTCGTTTTTTTTGTCAACCAGACGTTAATCAGAGTATCTCTTCGGGGTTGGTTACCCAATTAGGAGGAGATTAGTCGACAAAAATATAATTATGAAACATAATATGTGAATACCGAGCCACACAGTCAGTTTGTGTATTCGCCGTACAAGGGATGATAGATATTGAAAAAGTTGGGAAGTGTCCTCACAAAAGATGAAGTTCTTGGATGAGTCTGTAGAAAGCTGGTTAATCACTTGCCACAAAAAATGTTGTATTTTTCGAGGGTGTTTTATTTTCCATGCAAACGCCTTCAAAACCTCCAGTCTCGATCCCTAACAATTATTATTAATGTGAGTTATCTCCAAAGAGATAAAAAGTCTGTATCCTGATTTAACCGTATGTTATCATGATTTTGCATAATGTCGTACCAAACAATCATAAGTAGTAGTTCAGCTTGGGTGGATTCCCCAAATAAGTTTGATATATGTTGGATCCATGAATTCCTGTAAGATTGGAAAATGTCAATCCCTCGCCATCGGATTTATCAAATGCTAAAATTATAGCCTAGAGTGTCAAAAACTACCTCGACCTCTCGTCGATCACGCTATTACATTTGGGATCCACAAATCATGTCATACTGATGTGTTTATTATGTATCCTATCCTTATCTTAATCTCTTTCCTAATGCATGTTTGGTTGAAAAGATACTCCTCCAACCAAAGGAGGGTGAATATTGTTTTTTAACGTTTAACGGATGGACCTTTCCAAAATATCTACCTCGTAATATTTGAGCCACTAAAGACCCTGAAAATTAAATTAGCCTCCATAATTATTTTGCCAACAATGTCGTATTGAAATCATCTAGAGATTTAAAATCTAAACTTCCATCTTCTTTTGAGATACATAATTTGTCCCATGAAACTCACTGGAAACTGCAATTACATCCATTGGAGCTCCACCATAATTTGGAAATTGCGCTGGTTAACTTTGAGGTTAACACATGGGGAAGATTGAAGCATGACATGACATAATTGGGTAGCGGAAGAGAAATTGATTTAATCAGTATCTCCTTGTCCCCTTTTGATAGAAATTTGGAAGACCATCCATTTATTCAATCTCCCAGTCGTTCTCTAACATAGTTAAAGACATGACTCTTTGAACCTTCTAAGCTTTCAGGTATTCCTTGGTAAGTACCCAACCACTGTAGTGACCCTATCTAGGAGGAGTTGTTGACTGAGAAAATCCTAAGTCGTTAGATTAGGTAGATGTTGACTCAGATAGTAATCTTATATCAGAAGAAGACATTCTGCCAAGAAACAATTTAAAAGGTACGACATATTTGTGAGATGATTGAAGGAAAATTTAATTTCGGCCAAGGCGGATTCACGAAAGGACGCTCAGGTCATGTTCGGGGAATCCTTGGGAAAGAAGGAAGATTCAGTCAAAGGGTAAGGAACATGTGTGAAGATTGTGCATGTGTGAAGAATATGTGATTCATTGAACTGAATATCGCAGTACTGATTGTATATGAGTGAAGAATGGCATAGTTGGATTGGTCGTGTGTGAAAGGAGAAGAATGGTGACCGTATTAATCAAACTAGATGACACAATATGGTTGGCCGATTGTGTATGTTGAAAGAATGGTGCGATCTAACTGGTTAGGAACCTTCCAAGACATTCATTCATCCCTTTTGGACGTACGGTGAAGATTCGTTGACATTGATCCATCCTTTTAGCTTAGCCACCATGTTTCCCAATCGTATAAATACCCCCTCCTCCTTTCATTCTTCTTCATCCCAAAATCACCTTAAAGTTATTCCGATAGAGAGAGAAAGATAAAGAGAGCTTAGTGAGTTTTAGGTAGTTTCGTGAGAGATTTGAGAGAGAGAGAGAGAGAGAGAGAGAGAGAGGATCCGAGATCATGGAGAAGCTAGGATCCAACCATTTGAAACCTTAGTCTCCAGATAGTTCAGTTGAAAGCATTGTGAGTTACGGTTATGTTTGATTGTGTGCTAAAGTTGCATGTTAGATTATGTGTTCATAATGTCTCATTGTTTAGTTAGAGTGAATTACAGTGATGTTTGATTGTTTTCTACGGTTGTATGTTAGATTGCGTGAATATTTAGATACATGTGTTGGTTAGGTGTTGAACTAGATTAGGTTGTGGTAATGATGATTGTTTGTTAGGACTTGCATGCTAGATTATGTGAATTATTTAGAAGTATTATTGTTTGATGATGTGATTGCTTGTTGAATTGCTTTATGATGCTTATCTTGTGTTGATGATATGGTTGAGGTTGTTCTTGGTTTGGTTTTATTTGGTAAATCAGTTCTGGTATAAATGGGTCGTTTTTGGTGAAAAGTAGAATGTTTTACTCATGATTTGGTGTGTGAGTTGATGTGAGTGTTGGCGGTTTGATCCTACCTTAGCCTCACCGTGTGGTGAGAAGACTCGAAGAGACGGGATTGAAGCCTAGGGACAGGTCAATTTGATGTTTTGGGACATGAATGGATAAAGTCGATATGACGGTTTAAAATCAAAATCGACCAGGCTTATATGATGATTTGGGACTTGAATCAGCCAAGCGATGTTCTATGCTCATGTGCATGTGTGGTTGTGAGATATTTTTTCACAAGAGACATGATTGAATGTGCAAGGTCTTATTGGGGATTTGAATTAAAATTCAGTTTTCGTAAAGTCGTTTTGGGTTTATCGTCTAGTTTTTCATTTGCTTGTCTATGATTGCTTGATTGATTGATTGATTGTTGTGTGTTATTTTGAATTTTTCGGGGGGGNGGGGGGGGGGGGGGGGGGGAGGGCCCGGAACGTAATTATAAATCCTGGTCAATTTACTTCTCACAAGGATATTGCTTCCACCCACATAACCATGGCCAAGATAAGAGAATCCCAACACGACGTTTGCGGTCATGGAACCACAAAAACTGATTATTATGGGTTGATCGAAGAGATAATGATGGTTGAGTATTTTGGTGCTACATGTAGGTGGTATGACACAACCGAGGGTCGAGGAGTTCAGAAATATAAATCAGGAATTATTGATTGTGGGAACCGAAATTCTCACTGTCAATGTTATGTGGTTCACGGACTCTCTGTAGCCAAAGATCGACAGATCAAGCAGTGAGTGCAAAAGTTAATAGATAAGAAATACGAAATTAAGAGATGAACAAATTACGAAACGAAACAAGTAGATAACGAAAGTGAATCAATACGAAACAGATTGTGAAACGATATGCATTTAACGATGGTAAAGTAATAAGATTCGTAAGAATAGGTTAACGTGAATGAGTATAGAATGAGTACGAAAGCGAATCAAAAGTAAACAAAAAACGTGAGCGAAGAACAATTCGACAGACACAGATAACGAAGAAAGTTAGGGGATCTT
>OVAN01006194.1:0-21799 GCA_900406275.1 Anastatica hierochuntica | reverse complement strand
CTATTTTAATAAAATAAATATATTTTACCTTGAAATATAGACATAAAAATTTATGTTGATATATAGTTAAAATTAGAAACTTTTGTGAAAATCGTTTTTTATATAAACTCAAAAAACTAATTTTTGTAAAATTTATAAGCAGTCAACATTATCCCAAATATGCAACAAAAAATTTCATCAACAAATATTTATAAATTATATTATTTTATTAAGTTTTTAACTATTGAAAAAAAATATTTTCGAAAACAATAATTGATGATAAAACATTAGTGGAAGATCTGGAAATTAGAAGGGAAGGTAGAAGGTGGGGATATTGGAAATGGGAAGTTCCAATTCAACTTCCAATCTGAAAGGGATATAGCAGATGTCCTGCAATATGGTTCATACCATTTCGATGGCTGGATGGTTTCCCTGGTCCAGTGGAAGCATGTGGTTCTACCAACCTACCCATCGACCATCACATTCTGGGTCAAAATCGAGGATATGCCACTACATCTGTGGGAGGAAGCTACAATTCGGGCAGTGGGCAGAGCTATTGGTGAAGTCCATGAAGTAGATGAGGAGTCTGGGAGTGTTTTTGTTACGGTAGATGGTCTGAAGCCTCTGGTTTTCACTACCCTGGTCCCCTTTGATCACGGAGAGGAAATCAGAGTTGGACTAAAATACGAAAAGTTGAATGGCATTTGTGACCATTTTCGTATGCTCACACATGATATCTTGGTCTGCCCGAAGTTGGGAGTTAGTTCACGGGGAAAATCAGAGTTGATTAATGTGGAACACGCTAATGAAAGGCTAAGGAAGGATGGGGAGGTCAAAGATGGTCGAAAGAGATTACCGGTGAAACGTACCTTAGATATGGAGTTATGTGATGATTTGGAGCATGACTCACAGGTTCAAGACGGGCGTTACAAGGAAACAGTGGGTGTCAAGGAGATGGACAGAGAAACTTATGCGAAAAAGGTTCGAAAATATGAGGACAGTAAAAGTGGTAACGGAAACCTTAAACAGACGGGGTATAAGAGCAGAAACGCATACCAACCTTATCGGACCTCTAGGCCTAAGGGTGGGAATATGTCTTATGTACCAAAATGATGTCAATCTACATGGCCTCAGCCGCTCTATGCTTCGAGCTCAGGTACAAGTAATCAGGTGGACGCGAAGGAGAAGCAGACACAGGCTGTTAGTGGATTTGATAAAGGCAAGGCCATTGATATGGCCAAGGATGAGGGGTTGGACAGTTATGGAATTATCATGGCTGGAGGATTAATTGATGGTGATGATTTGTTGACTGAAGAAGGAGAGTTGCTGCTAAATGAGGTGTTGGATGATACGGTTCAGAATTCGGGTATGAAGGGTATGGTTTCAGAACCGCTCGGGCAGAATACAGGATTAGCGGAGAACACTTGGGTGGAGGAATTGGATAATTTCCTCCAGGCTGATGGGACTCCGGCCGATGTAGCTGAGACTATCTCGGAATCGGAGGCACTGGTTGCGAATACAACAGAGGAGAAGTGTCTCACTGCTGATGCAGGTAATGCTTCTCACGACTCTGTTCCTAATATGGTTATAGATGGGATTGTATCAGATATGCAAACAATTAGGTTGGATCAAAGGAATGGTGTTCCAGTTGGGTGTACTAAAAGTCCGGGTAAAATAAAAGGCTTGAGTATTAGGAAAATGACTATGATGTGATTGGCTTCGCCTAAAAAGCGCGTGGTCACTAAGGATACAAGTTCCAAGGATTTACGTGGTTCTAACAATTTATTGTCTCGCGGTACAGGAGCGAAAGCTTTGGATATAGAGGCTAAGGGAGGCATAAGGAGTACGACAATTCCCAAGAACACGAAGAAAGGAATGGTGGCTCCCCTGAATCCACCCGCACATCCGTGAAGATCTTGAGCTGGAATTGTCAAGGGCTAGGGAGCGACTTGACATCTGATGTTTTGCGACATTTATGGAATAAATTTAGACCCGATATTTTGTTTCTATCGGAATCTAAACAATCTTCTTTTGTTTGAAAAAAATTTCAATTGGATTTTGGTTTTAATAATTTGTTTACGGTGGATCTGTTAGGACTAAGTGGTGGGCTTGCCCTTTTTATAATAATGATATAAAAATTGATATTCTCTCTTCAAGTAATCGCATTATTGATGCCAACGCATTGATTCATGGAATAAACGTTACAATTTCGTTTGTATATGGCGAACCTGTAGTCGCAAATAGATGCATTGTATGGATAAGTTAATGGAGGTAGGAACGACTAGATTAACACCCTGGTTGATCATAGGTGATCTAAATGAATTAACTGGAAATCATGAGAAAAAGGGAGAAAAATGATATCTGCAGCCTCTTTTATTCCTTTCAATCAAATGCTGCGGCATTGTGGAATGTTAGAGTTTCCATGTGCCGGAGACTAGTTGTCATGGAAAGGAACGCGCAATAATCAGAAAGTCCGATGTAAGTTGGATAGAGCTGTCGGAAATGAGGAATGGCACAATATTTTTAGCCACTCCAAGGTGGAATATTTAGCAAGAATTGGCTCTGACCACAAACCAATATTGCTTAAGTCTAATTACAAGGTTGAGAAGTATTACAAAAATTTTCCGTTTTGACAAGAGATGGATAGGAAAAGAGGGTATGGCCGAGGCCATAGAGTCTGGATGGCAGCGTACCAGGAATTTTAGAGTCCCCGCCTTTGTGGATAAACTCTCAAATTGTAGGAACTCAATTTCATGGTGGAGAAAAAATATTGTTCCCCCAGGAAAGGAGAAAATTGAAACATTGAAGGATAAGCTCGAGGAAGCACAAAATGATGACTCGGTCCCTCAGGACACTGTTGTAGAAATTAAAAAGAAGCTTCAGGAAGCTTATAAGGAGGAGGAGATTTACTGGAAACAAAAAAGTAGGAATCTCTGGCTAAAAGAGGGCGATAGAAATACAAAGTTTTTTCATGTCTCAACTAAACAGAGACGTGGAAGAAACTGTTTAACGGGCTTATTTAATTCACAAGTATATTGGGAGGAAATACCGGAAGAAATGGAAAATATAGCGGTTGAATATTTTAATGATTTATTCAAACCTACTAGTACGGGTGACTTGAGGCGGGTCCTTGAGAATATTGATCATGTTATCACGGATAATATGAACCAACTATTGACAAGGGATATTACGAAGAAGGAGGTAAGATCTGCACTTTTTGCTATGCATCCTGAAAAAGCACCTGGGTCCGGCGGGATGACAGCGCTGTTTTTCCAACGCTATTGGGGAATTTTGAAGGAAGATCTGGTTAAATTGGTCAGGGATTTTTTCGCGCGTGGTAGTTTCGACGCCCGCCTAAATGAGACAAATATTTGCCTTATTCCAAAGACGAACCAACCAAAAAGAATGACAGAACTTAGGCCGATAAGTTTATGTAATGTGGGGTACAAAATCATATCAAAAGTGTTGTGTCTGAGGTTAAAAGGATACTTCCGAGCGTCATCTCGGAAACACAATCAACCTTTGTTCCCCGAAGATTGATTACAGATAATATTCTGATAGCCCAGGAAATGTTTTATGGATTATGTACAAATCAGAGGTGTCAACACGAATTTATGGTCATTAAGACGGACATGAGTAAAGCTTAGAAGCGGTCTTGAGGAAATTGGGGTGTGGACAACTGTGGATTTCTTGGTTGATATGGTATGTTCAATCTGTATCTTACAAAATTGTTTTTGACGGCACACAGACGAGGACAATTGTACCACAACGAGGATTAAGACAAGGTGATCCTTTGTCGCCTTATTTATTCATTATTTGCACGGAGGTCCTTATTGTCAATGTAAAAAGGAAAGAACGGGAAAATATAATTACAGGCGTAAAAATAGCCCATCATAGTCCGGCAATATCACATCTATTATTTCCTGATGATAGCCTTTTCTTCTGTAAGGCAGAGGCATCATAGGGTCAGGCCATTCTGGATATCTTACGAGATTATGGGGCAGTCTCGGGCCAGGTCATAAATTTTGATAAGTCCTTCGTAATGTTTGGAAAAGATGTTCCGGAACAGACAAAAGGGACAATGAAAAATCTACTAGGCATCACAAAAAAAGAGGGTATGGGAAACTATTTAGGAATCCCTGAGAGTCTAGGAGGTTCCAAGAGTCAGATCTTTAATTTTGTTAAAGAACGGCTAGGCGACCGAGTAAATGGATGGTCATCCAAGTCTCTTTCAAAAGGGGGTAAAGAGATTCTGATTAAATCAGTTGCTCTGGCGCTACCCAATTATGTCATGTCATGTTTCAAGCTTCCCAAAGTGTTAACAACAAAGTTAACTAGTGCAATCTCAAAATTCTGGTGGAGCTCCAATGGATGTAACCGCGGTCTCCATTGGGTTGCATGGGACAAATTATGTATCCCAAAAGAGAATGGAGGCTTAGGCTTCAAATCTATGGAGGATTTTAACACGGCCTTATTGGCCAAACAATTATGGCGTCTGATTCAGTTTCCTGGTTCATTGGTTGCTCAGATATTATGAGGACGTTACTTCAGAAAGGTTCATCCTTTGAACGCAAAGAAGCCTCATATCCCCTTCTTTTGGATGGAAGAGTATTTTTTCGGCTCAAAGCTTGGTTAACCATGGTATAAGAATACGCATAGGCTCTGGTGTTAATACGTCAGATTGGCATGACCCATGAATTCCAGATGAGAATCCGCGTCCGGCAAGAGGTCCGGGTAGTATCTGGTATCCTGGTCTGCTAGTTCAACAATTGATAGACCCTTTGACGAAGGATTGACATCTTCCTCTGTTGCAGGAATTATTCAATTAGGAGGATATATATTTAATTCGGGGCATCCACCCTAGTCGTACCTTCATGCATGATGGGGTGGTATGGCACTATACTAAATCAGGACAATATACGGTCAAGTCGGGGTATAAAATCTTCCATTCTGCGGAGATTACTCGGATTAATAATAATGGTTGGGGACCAAGTCTGGAAGCTTTGACAGCGTTCATTTGGAAAATAAAATGCCCTACGAAGATTCAACACATTCTTTGGCAGATTATTACAGGGAATTTGGCGGCAACCACGGAATTGACTTATAGGGGAGTACAGTGTGATACGATATGTACGAGGTGTGGCTTTGCAGAGGAGACCATTAACCATATTTTTTTGAATGTCCATCGGTTATGCATCTTTGGAATTTCTGTAAGACCCCATAACAGATGGAGGGCTTTCCATCAACTTCCATTTACGTCAATATGGATTACCTATTTTGGCGGAACCCTCTAAAGAATCAAGATAGGGATCGTAATGAGTTATACCCGTGGATATTATGGCTAATTTGGAAAGCACGAAATCATAATGTTTTTCAAGGGGTACAATTGGCAGCGGATGAGATATTCCGGAACGCAGAGACAGACTACTTAGCTTGGAAAGATGCACAGACCTTATCCTCATCTAAGGAGGAACAATCGGTTGGGGACCCTGTTCGATCGGATGGTTTGATTTGCAGGGTGGATGGCTCTTGGAAACAAACAGATCCCAACTCTGACTNCGGATGAGATATTCCGGAACGCAGAGACAGACTACTTAGCTTGGAAAGATGCACAGACCTTATCCTCATCTAAGGAGGAACAATCGGTTGGGGACCCTGTTCGATCGGATGGTTTGATTTGCAGGGTGGATGGCTCTTGGAAACAAACAGATCCCAACTCTGACTTTGGATGGATCTGCACGGATAGAAATAACAAAGTAATTTTGATGGGAGCAAAAAGTCAGAGACGAAGTCTATCCCCGCTCCATTCAGAGTTGGAAGCTCTTCTATGGGCGATGTCAGAACTTGTTATTCGAAGGATTGACTGCCATATTTTCCAGACTGACTGTGCGGATCTCACAAGCATTGTCAATAATCCGGAAGATTGGCCAGCTTTTCATTCACAAATTCATGAATTCCAGTCTCTACAGAGCTCCTGCCCAGACGTCTCAATGTCTCTCATCTCGGGCACAGCAAATACTACTGCAGATAGTTTCGCTCGAAAATCCCGTTCTTTTTCACATGACTGTTTTTTGTAGAATCTATTCCTCCAAATTGGTTCCTCAATTTGGAAGAGACTTTCTGATTAATGTGTGGTTTGAAAAAAAAAACATTAGTGGGTCATTTTTAACCAAAAAATATTGAGATTTCGCTTAATTATGATCATTATTTTTTATTTGTCGACCGAATTAAAAAATGTTATGAACAAAAGTTTTTACAAAAAAAATTTTAAAAATCAATTATAAGGTTAGAAAACAATGTTATCTTTTCAAAATATATATAGCTAATTTTGATAAAAATAAAATAATATCTAAAATAAAAATATGTTAATTAAGAAATATTTTTAATTCATCGATATCCCATTATATGTAACACGAAAAATAGTATTTTAGTTTTACTACTTAAACTTTTAGATTTAAAACATATACATAAATAATTCACGATTATTAACAGAAATTATAATTATTATATACTACATATAAAATCTTTAAAATCAGTTATGAAATTAGAAAGAGTTATATCTAACTAATTCTTTTAAAAATTAAAATCTAAAAAAATAAGAAAATTTTAAGTACAAATTATTTCAAAATTTATAAATTTTTAATTAAATATAATATAAAAATATAACAAAATGATTTTATATTATTTATGTATATTATATACTTTTATCCACACATGGTGCAGGTAGTTATCTAGTTCTCCATATTTGAATATACTTTTTTAACACTTTTATAAATGCTTTAGAAGATTATCTCTCTTCATAGTAAATCTTTTTTATTGTAACCTTTGCTTCAAAAATTATTACAGATAAGTTAAATAATTGGTTTTTATTACTCTAGTTTTTTTAATCTGCAGACACTTTAAATCCTTATTTTCATATTTTATTAACAGCCGTTTTCAATTAATATTTAAATTTCTTTCAAAAATTTTGAAGAAATGTGAATTTTTTTCATCTAACAATCTATAAGTTTTTGTTATTATTTTTTGTAACTTTTTAAAAATTGATGTAAGTATAGTTTTCTTATTTTCCTGCTTGAAATTGATTCGAATAATATTTATAATAAAAATATTTTCATATTTATCTGTTCAACATATATAATTAAAATTAAATATACTAAAACATATAAAAAATGTATGAATAAAATTTAAATATATGATATTTCATGCCTGCCATTGCAGGGGATTGGAATCATTGTTTCTTTTAATAATAAAACTTAAGAAAACACCGCATGTAGTAGAGGATAACTTTTTTCTATGGAAGTTATGAATCAACAAAAAGCTAAAAACGTTATTATGTCTGGAATTCGTGACGTATTCATATCAAGGTCACACGCACATGACATGTGGTATTCGTGCGTGGCTATAACATTTCACATTAGACACGCCACGTTTCTTTGCCATGCAGATCAAACATTTACAATATATATATGTAATATGTATTATGGAAAAACATGTTCACGCTCAAACAAAACGAGAAGGAAAATAAAAGGATAAAGAGTATTTTGCTTGCAATGGCCGATTTGAAGGACGAACGAGGGAACCCAATCCATCTAACCGACGAACATGGAAACCCTGTCCAGCTCACCGACGAGTTCGGTAACCCTATGCATCTTACCGGTGTAGCAACCTCTGCTCAACAGTATAAAGATAGTATTACTGGAGATATTGCGGAGAACCAAACTGCCACTACTACAACAACAACAACACATCCTGTTGCTCCTGCTACGGGACCAACCGCAACAGGAGTCGGTTATGTAGGTGTCGTAACAGCCTCTGCCACCACCACAGGGCAGCAACACCATGGCTCGCTTGAAGAGCATCTTCGTCGGTCCGGAAGTTCATCTAGTTCTAGCTCGGTACCGTTCTGATTACTTTTAGTTGCATTATTACAATGTTTTACTTCAATAGCACCACCACATGTTTTAGCGTTTTAGTTGTTATTTTTACGTGGGCCAGAATATTATATAAGGTATCTCTCTAATTTTAGTAAACACTAGAAGCTCTCCTCAACTTCCTTAATATTTTTACACTTTTCCACGCTAATCTATATATTTTTGAAATCGTAGTTTCTTGGGGAAATGTCTCTGGTTTTTGGTGGTGTTGTTCTTTAGATAATAGTTGGATATAACGAGTGCATATATGATATTGTAAAAGGAGGACGATGGACAAGGAGGGAGGAGGAAGAAAAGTATAAAGGATAAAATAAAAGAGAAGCTCTCTAGTGGAAAGCACAAGGACGAACAGACCCCAAGCTCTGCTACAACTACTACCTTACCCACCACCACTGCAACCACCCTCGACCAACCACACGAGAAAAAGGGTATTCTCGAGAAGATCAAGGACAAACTTCCCGGCCACCACCCATGATCGTGTAGTTATGTTAGGTTTGTTTTTGTTTTTCATGAATAAATGGCTTGGACGAATCTAGTTGGGCCCTATGATCAATTTTATATGTATTTCAGTCTTGTAAAATTTACACATTATGTTGGTTTTGGTTGAAATGCGTTTCTGTAGTCAAAATATTTTATCAAAAAAAAAAAAGAAGCGTTTCTGTAGTTTGTGAATGTGACCAGACGCGTGTATGATATACATATATTTTTATAAAATTTCTATTTTTGGCAATATCGCAAAATTGATGTATTTTAATTTGTTATATATTTGTAATATATTATAATCGTTTAATAAATAAACCGTGTGCATTGCATCTTTTTTTAAAATTTGGTGGCTTGTAAGATCATCTTTTACAGATTTTAGCCTTTACAAATTTTAAATGTTTATAGATCGAAAATATTTTTTGTTTCTTTTATTATTATTTTTTTTTTACGTCTTAGTTTATTTTTATCAAAAGAAAATGTAATATTTTGACGTTTGTTAATGGTTTTATCACATAAAATGTCATAGTTGCCTTTAGGGTTTTCAAAACTGCCGCCAACTCATCAATTTTTTACATATGCCGTAAATTTTATGACAGCATCACTCTTATGCTTTTGCTTCTACTTTGTTTTTTTCTGGTCAAAATAACAAACCAAAACTCTAAAACTAAAATTTAATCCTTAAAACTCAAACTCTAAACCTTCAGACAAACTCAAAAAGAAAAATTGTGGTAGCGTTTTGATGGTAAAACAAACCAAGAGTAAAAGGATTATTTTGTTTTGCAATTTCTGGCATTTGTGCAAAGTGAGATTGTTTTATATCATTTATGAAGAGTTTTTCTAAAACCATAGCAATGGGGGTTACATTTAAGTAACATTTAATCATTTATGAAGAGTTTTTCTAAAACCATAGCAATGGGGGTTACATTTAAGTAACATTTAATGACTTTTACGTATACTAGGACTATTTCCGCGCTATACGTGGGTTTCTGTTGTAAGGTTTAGTGGGTTGTACTTTTTCTAGTTTTAAATTTTTTTGTATTGTTTTCTTTTGTGTTGTTGGGTTGGGCATCTTTTTTAGAGTGGTGTAACAGGGTTATTAGGTGGATTTGATAGTTTTGGTAAAAGATTTATTTGGAACTTGTTAACTTCCGATCTAAGTCTACTGATTCTGTATTTGATTCACACCAGAGATTGATCACCGAGTTCGGGCAACACCCTACGTCTCGAGGGGAGAACTCTTGCACCCCAACTGCGTCAACTAATGAAGTAATCGAGAGGTACAAATAATACTTGACTAGCTATCATCTATCATATTTTTCTGGAATTTACTAGTGAAATTGTTAAAACTATCAAAAGCTTATTTTTGTCAGAATCAATACTATATATATTATTTAAGCAATTCTTTCTCATTTTTTGGACACACTTAGCATGTGGCTTAGGGTTTTCCACGTGTAGCATTTTTAAAATGTTAGAATGATCATTTTACCCCTGACCATTTTTAAAATGTGGCTTAGGGTTCTCAATTTCCCTAAATCCTAATCCCTAAACCCTAAACACTAAACCCTAGACCCTAAACCCTAAACCCTAAACCCTAAACCCTAAACCCAAAATTAGACAGTGGTATTTTCGATATACCGTGTGTTAAATATGCTAAGGTTGGGAATTTTGGACTTGTATGCTACTTGGGGCCCAAAAACACAAAAGTGTGTTATCTAAGGGAATTTTTCTATCACATTTATGCATTAACTAAATTTCTGTTTCAGTGATCCAAAACACAATATATATGCCTCCAAATCCTGAACTATAATCCTTATTGTTTCAGGAAAAAGACATGGCGGCATCAAAACCAACAATCTTCATCGTTTTGGCTATTTATCTCTCCGGTAAGCTTCTCTATACATATATGTATTAATGAAATCAATTTGAATAAATTTTGACATATGTTTGCAATTAATAGGCACATTGTTTGTGAGCGCTTTTGGAATTCAAGTAAGTGCATCATGCACAACATCAAAAGAGTGTGTATTGCGATGTTCGAATGGAAATGTGAAATGTGTGCGCTTAAAATGCGATTGTTCGAGCCTAAAAGCGGAGATTGTGTCGACCAATGTGATACCATGCAAGACGGACAGTGATTGTCCCGGTTCTCATCAATTCCCTAACCACTATTATTCTTACGTTTGCCTTGATGGGGAATGTGTTTGTATAACTTGATACATTATTAAAAATAATTATAAGATAATAAATATCTATGTATTTCGTATGACAAAGTACTTATATATTCATCACACCACTACTATCATAAACTAAGAATACTGGTAATTTTTCTTTTAAAAATTTCTAGTTTGGTGAATTCGGAAGCATGAACAATTGCAATTAAACAATTCTGATGCATTACATTTCGGCTTACTGCAAATTAAATCCCAGAAGCTATCGTTGATGACAAATATAAATACATATGATAAATAATTATAGTTAAATGTATATAATTATCATAATTAGTATAACAAAAACGGTGTTTAGCATCCCTTATAGCGTATCATTATAACAAATGATATTTAGATAAAATAAGTTATTAGCAAATGATAAAAAAAAATTAGAATAATTGTTATTATCTAATCTATTAAAACAAAGTCTTATTTTTTATCTACTTAAAAAGATGTCATTTATTCGACGCCTAAAGGAGATTCGCCGCAAACATCTCCCGGACGTCATATGCCTCCTCGAAACAAAACAAAGTGATGACTACATTAGAGACGTTGGTTGTGATATTGGTTACGATTCGTACTTCACGGTTCCTCCAATTGGTCTGTCAGAAACTTAGACGTAAAGAAGTTTCTCTTGTGTATTATTCAAGTTCTATGGCCAAGTATTTATACAATGTATTTAACCTAAAACATGTATAAGTAATTTTCTAAATTACTCTAAGTACAAGCATCAAAGTATAAGCCCATATGTATAGTCCAACACCTCCCCCCCTCTCAAGATGAAGCATGAAGGTCCCAAATGCCCATCTTGGACTTGAAACTTATGAATTCGGCATGACCAAGAGCCTTGGTAATAATGTCAGCTAACTAGGTCTTTGTCGAGACATGTTGTGTAGCAATAAGACCACTTTGAACAACATCCCTCACAAAATGACAATCGTTCTCGATATGTTTAGTACGCTCATGGAAAACCGGATTAGAGGCAATATGAATCGCAACTTGGTTGTCACAATAAAGACTAATGGGAGACGCATGCTAAATACCGAGAAACTAAAGAATACCTTTAATCCACTTGAGTTCTCGAACCGTGTACTGCATGGCACGATACTCTGCTTCTATCGAAGAACATGAGACAATATCTTGCTTCTTTGTTTTCCACGAAATTGGAGAATCACCAAGTTGAATAAAATATATCGTAAGATAACGCCGAGTTATTGGACAACCCGACCAATCAGAATCACACCAAGCTTTGAGTATAAGTGGTGAATCGGCTCTCAAAAGAATGCCTTGCCCCAGATTACCCTTCAAAAATCGCACAACACGAAGAGCCGTATCGCAATGTTTCGTCTTAGGTTTCTGCATAAATTGAGTAAAAACATGAATAGCATAGGCAATATCGGGACGAGTTACCACCAAATAGATCAAGCGACCCATAAGTCGACGATAACGAGCTGGCTCCGGAAAATCAACACCATAAACAAGCGCAAGGCGATGGTTTTGATCAAGAGGAAACACCACAGGTATGGAACCAAGTAAACCAACCTTAGAAATAATGTCAAGAGCGTACTTTCGTTGACATAAATATATCTCGGAAGGACTCCTAGCAACTTCAATACCCAAGAAATACTTAAGAAGCCCAAGATCCTTCATCCAAAAAACATGAACTAAGATAGTCTTTGAAAGCCTGAATCAATACAAGCGAACTGCCCGTGATCACCAAGTCATCGACATACACAAGGACCGTGAGTTGTGTGTTGTCGCGATGAAAAGTTAACAAAGAATAGTAAGAGACATGCTGCTTGAATCCATATTGTAATAAATCACTCGTAAGTTTAGCAAACCAGCATCGCATGGACTGTTATAAGCCGTAGAGAGACTTACGAAGGTGACAAACCTGAGACGAATCATGCGTTCGAAAATTCGGTGGTAGTTTCATATAAACCTCTTCGTGTAAGTCACCATGTAAGAACGCATTATGCACGTCCATTTGATGAAATTCCCAATTCTTAGCCACAGAAATCTCAAGAACAAGACGAAAAGTGGTCATTTTAACAACCGGAGCAAAAGTTTCAGCATAATGCAACCCTTCGACTTGACTATTACCAAGAGAGACCAACCGTGCCTTATATCGCTCAATTGAACCATCAGATTGATACTTGATCGTATAAATCCATTTACATCTTATAGCTCTCTTTCCCGAAGGTAAATCCTCAATAGTCCAAGTTTGACTCTCCTCTCATCCTGAACAGCCTGTGAATAATGTCTAGGAACAAAATTAGTCATGATAGTATGGAGAAAAGCACAATGAGAAGCAAAAAATCGATCGGAAGAGAGATAATTATCCAATGGATACTCAATATCAATATCATGTTCATCTGGATCAAGCACCGTTGGTGATGCCTCGATAGTGTGCAATACATAATCCTTAAACTTTTCAGGAAGATGACGATCACGTAAGCCACGACCATACTGAGGAGCTTGTGAAACTGATGTTGGCGCAGTGTCGAAAGAAGAAACAGCAGCGGCAGGAGACACTTCTGAGACCACGGGAGCAGGCTCAGCTTCATCACCGGAACCCGACATGGAAGGAGATGGTACATGAACCACCAGAGGTTCTTCAACAACAGAATTTGCTAGAGGAGTTGCAGGTGGCAGAGCATCTGCTGGACTAGAAGTTACTGGTGTAGCAGTAACTGGTGTGACCATACTAACAGGTGTAGATGACGGTGGCTCAGCAGAGACTGAAGCCAAATGATCAGCAAGAGGAGTATCGAACAAAGTAGATGACAATGGCTGAGATATAGTCAACGGAACAGAGTGCTCTGTTTCCAAAAACGGATATACATCCTCACAGAATATAACATCATGAGAGGTTGTAATTTTCTGAGATTCGAGATCATAGACACGCCATCCTTTCTTTCCATAAGGATACCCCAAAAACACACATTTCCGACTACGAGAAACGAATTTATCACCACCATGTCGTTGATTATGAACATAGAAAAGACAACCGAACACACGTAGATGATCCAACGGTGGAGACCGAGCATATAACATCTCTGGAATGGTGTCTTCCAACCGAGAGTAACAGTGGGTGTACGGTTAATGACATATCCAGCCGCAAATATACATTGTCCCCAAAAATCAAATGGTAACGACGTTTGAAATCGAAGAGCTCGACCCACACTTGAAATATGGCGATGTTTACGCTCCACACGACCATTTTGTTG
Organism: Anastatica hierochuntica; assembly: GCA_900406275.1. Classification (NCBI taxonomy): domain Eukaryota; kingdom Viridiplantae; phylum Streptophyta; class Magnoliopsida; order Brassicales; family Brassicaceae; genus Anastatica; species Anastatica hierochuntica. The sequence continues at coordinate 7,969 of OVAN01006194.1, read as the reverse complement.
TGGAGTTCCGACAGAAGAAGTTTCATGGAGAATTCCTTGTTCAGGGAAGAAAGCACTAAGGCAAAGAAACTCACTACCGTTGTCGCTATGAATGGTTTTAACTTTCTTTTCGAATTGATGTTCGACAAGCGCAATAAAATTCTTTAATGTTTTTGGTGCGTGTTGTTTACCCGGTAACAAATAAATCCACAAAGCGCGTGAATAATCATCCAAAATAGTCAGAAAATAACGCAAGCCACAGTGAGCGGGGGTTCGATGCGGTCCCCAAAGATCATAATGCACAACTTCAAAAACATCCTTTGTTTTATTCAAACTCAACGGAAATGGAGAACGAGATTGTTTTGCACTAATACAAATCTCACACGTCTTTGAATCAAAGCTACCACTAATATTGCTACTAACTGAATTAGAAAACAAATCCATTGCAGTAGAAGCCGGATGTCCCAAGCGTCGATGCCAAATATCCGGTGAGGTTTGACTTGAAATATGCATCGCCTCTGCAACATCCATGCTTCTAAAAAATAAAGTTCATTACTTTCTTCACCTGATCCAATCAGCGTCCTCATAATGCGGTCCTGGATGATGCACAATCGATCAATGATTTGGAAAACAGTAGCTCTTTCACGATTCAACTGAGACACAAATATCAAATGACATTGCAACCCATCAACATACAACACATTTTGAAGCTAAAGATCAGATCCTAACCAAACTGTTCCACACTTTGTCAAGCTGGTGAAACGACCATCAGGGAGTTTGATCATAATAGGACTGATATCAACAATCTCAGACAAAGTATTCATAGAACCGGTCATGTGATTAGTTGCACTTGTATCAATAATCCAAGAGTAAAGAGAAGTCATACCCGAGAGTTTGGTAGTGGAAGATTGATCTTCGTCGTTGAGAATACGAATTAGATTCTTCCACTGTGCATCACTCAAACCACTTAACCCCACCCGATCAGCACCTGTAATAACAGAATGAGCATAGGGTACCATCAGTGGATCTGCTGTAGTAGTGACCATCGCATTTGCATGTGGAACACCCAACCCATGACCACGACCAGAATTCGGATGTTGTGATGATGATGCAGGTCCTGAAGCAAGAGTGGGTCTCGGTATGTCTCCCCACCACGTTGGCTACCCGAGTTTGCGAAAACAATTCTCGGCAGTGTGTCCAGTTTTGCCGCAAGTCGTACAAGTCTGTCTTGTTTGAGTCTCCATAGCTTTGAATGGTCGAGGTGAAGACTGAACCATAAAGCTCATCTCCTCTGTTTTCTCGGCAAGGATCCAGCTTGCATGTTTTGATTCTTCAACCTGCGACAACACTTGATACGCTTCATCTATGGAAGGAAGCAGATCTCTAGACAACAAGGAGGATTTAACCTGACCAATTCCCATCATCTCTAGACACTCTAATCAATTCCCATCAAGAATTGGTGAAGTTTATCTTCCTCTCTTTCTTTCATAATATCTTCTATGGTTTTAGCTTGCTGAAAATCAGCCAAACCTTTCCACAATTTAGTAAGCTTCCATAGTGTCCTTGTATAGGAAGTCCTCTCTGGTGACAATTCGCGAGTTCCGTTTTCAATCTTTGGACTCATTGTCCATTACGCACAATAAACCTCTTCTGTATATGTGTCCAAAGTTCACTCACATATTCAGGAACAGGAAGAGAATTCCAAAGATTCTCCTTAATAGTGAGCTTTAACCACGATATTACCATCGCGTTGTTAGTTTCCCAGTCATCTAGATCACCAGAGTTTGCATCAGGCTTGGGAAGAGATCCATCTACAAATCCAAACTTTTTCTTTGCCTTGAGAGAAAGTTGTACGTTTGTCAACCACTCATCGTAGTTGGATCCCTAAGAAGTGGTTGCGAAATTACACTACCAGGATTATCGGCTGAGGAAAGATCGTAAGGATCGATTGTCCTTCGCGTCTTAACACCAGCAGTGACTATCGCACCATCACCAGGTGAAGAAGAAATCTGCTCTATTTTAAAAAAGAACAGAACAGACAAGATCAAAGAAGGAGAAGAAACAGAACGAATGAAAGAGATAAGCCAAGGATCGAAACTAATCGAAGATTTCGTATGATTTGATTATGCTCTGATATCATGTCAGAAACTTAGACGTAAAGAAGTTTCTCTTGTGTATTATTCAAGCTTTATAGCCAAGTATTTATACAATGTATTTAACCTAAAACATGTACAAGTAATTTTCTAAATTACCCTAAGTATAAGCATCAAAGTATAAGCCCATATGTATAGTCCAACATGGTCTTAGTGGTGGAATCGCTTTGTTTTGGAAGAAAACTGTTGTTATTTCTATTAATTTCGCATCTTCTAATCTCATCCATTGTACTATTGATTTTAATGAAATTATCTTTGATTGTTCTTTTGTGTACGGACACCGGGAAACACAATTACGAAATCATTTATGGGAAAAGCTACAACGAATATCAACAACTACAAATGGCCCGTGGATCACTCTCGGAGACTTTAACGAAATTCTTAGTAATAAAGAAAAAAGAGGTGGACCCCAACGACCAGAATACACATTCACAGCCTTCAGGAAAATGATGGCAGTGTGTGACTTCCGTTATCTGAAAAGCGTAGGAGACACTTTTACATGGACCGGAAAACGCCATAATCATGATGTTCGTTGCTGCCTCGATAAAGTGATGGCTAACTCAGAATAGTTATCTAAGTTTCCGGAAGCCATAGTTGAATTCTTACCTTTTGAGGGCTCCGATCACCGGCCTCTTGTTATAACTCTCATGAAGACTTAAATTAATAAAGTACACCGTTTTTGTTACGACGATAGCTTGTACGAGAGTAAAGATTTTCACCACCAGATCACTTATGTATGGAAGGACTCAGACCATGGATATCGACCCTGGGATGGTAAGCTATCCGCAGCTCGAAATGCCATCACCCTTTGGAAACAAAAACATAAACCTAATGCCGCTAAACGCATTGCAAAACTAAAAAAGCGGATGGATTCGGCCTTTGCGAATAGTCACACTACTCAAACTCGTAAAACTATTCAGAGGGACTTATGTCAAGCATATAAGGATGAAGAACACTACTAGAAGATGAAGAGTAGAAACCAATGGCTCACTTTGGGGGACCGAAACACGCGCTATTTTTATGCTAAAACTAACACACGCGTGGCAAAAAATAAAATCACTGCAACAGAAGATGATCACAGCCGTATCTATCATGGTGATGTAGAGGTGGGACAAGGTGTTGAAGAGTACTACTCAAAATTGTTTACAAGTGAAGAAAATGATATAAATACACTTCAAACTGTATTTGCTGGTTTCAACCAAAGGGTCTATGCAAGTATGAATGACAAGTTAATCGGTCCGATCACGGATGAAGAAATATAATGAGCGGTATTTGATATCGGAGCCACTAAGGCCCCAGGGCCAGATGGCTTTACGGCTGCATTCTTCCATCAATTTTGGCCAGATATTAAGGAAGATATCATTCAGGAGATTAAAGAATTTTTCAAATCAGGAATCATGATGAATAAACGGAATTATACCAACCTCTGTCTTATACCAAAAAAGGAGCTTCCTTTGAAAATTTCTGACTTCATGCCTATTGGGTTGTGTAATGTAAGTTATAAAATTATCTCCCAGATTCTTGTATCTCGACTAAAAGGTATACTGCCATCGTTCATATCTAAAAATCAAGCGGCATTCATACTAGGAAGGAATATCCTTGACAATGTCATCATTGCTCATGAGGTTTTACACTCCTTAAAATCAAGAAAGAGATGGTCAAAATCGTATATGGCGATTAAGACGGACATTACCAAGGCCTATGACCGTCTGGAATGGAATTTCCTTCGCCAAACAATGGAGGCCATGGGTTTTGTGCAGTTATGGATAACCTGGATTATGGCTTGTGTTGAATCTGCTACATTTACGGTGTTACTAAACGGTACTCTCAGAGGAGACATCCATCTGGGGCGTGGTATTCGTCAGGGAGACCCTCTCTCGCCTTATTTATTAATTCTTTGTGCGGAAATTCTTACATTTATGCTCCAAATGATGGCCAATAGGAATAAAATCAAGGGGATTAAACTTAGTACTACGGGACCAATACTATACAATCTAATGTTTGCTGACGATGCACTATTCTTCTGCCATGCTCATCCTAGACATGTAAAGCTATTATGCATACGTTAAAGATGTATGAAAAGGTCTCTGGCCAGTCAGTCAATCTACATAAATCGGCTATTACTTTTGGCTCTCGAGTATCAGATGATACCAAAATTCGACTACGTCACATACTCAATATCCATAATGATTGCGGTAATGGAAAGTATCTAGGCCTACCAGAACAAGTTGGACGCAAGAAAAAAGACATCTTCAAATTCATCGTTGAGAAAGTTCAACAAAGAACATCCAGTTGGACCAACAGATTCTTATCTGAGGCAGGGAAGGAAATCTTAGTTAAAACAGTAGCGCTTGCTCTTCCAGTCTACACCATGAACTGTTTTAAACTGCCACAAGGTATTTTTGAAGAAATTGAATCAGCATTAGCTGCCTATTAGTAGAGCAAAGGAAATGATAAGAAAGGCATGCATTGGTTTGCATGGGATCGCTTGAGTCAATCCAAGAAGGCTGGTGGATTGGGGTTTAGGAATATTGGAAACTTTAATGATGCACTCCTTGGAAAACAGGTATGGCGTATTCTACACAATCCACTTACTCTTGTCTCCCAGGTGCTACGAGGCTGATACTTTACAGATGGATCCATAATGGAAGCTAAACTTGGATCTAAGCCATCATTTATATGGCACTCATTACTGGAAGGCCGGAAACTAGTCCAAAGGGGTATGCGGGTTATCATTGGTAATAGTGGAAATACTCAGATATGGTCTGGTAATTGGCTACCTGTACTGCCACCAAGACCCCCTTGACGCATTTTTGGCCCTTTGACCAACATCAACTTTGTCCAAGACTTAATGGTCCCAGGTCAATCAACCTGGGATTATAATAAACTCAAGGCAAACATCATCCCTGAAGATATAGACATCATCAGTAGAGTTCGACTAAGCAGATATGCGCGGAAGGATTTCGTAGGATGGGCTTATAACACTCAAGGTCTCTACACAGTCAAATCGGCTTTCAAACTGGCAGAGGAATTAGATAATGGAAATGTAATGCCTATCCCGGGCAGGATTAATCTGAAAAAAAGTTGTTTGGAAAATGAATACTGCTGCAAAACTAAAACATTTCCTTTGGTGAGCCTTGTCTTCTGCCTTACCAGTGGGTTCTATATTACGACATCAGCGGTTAACAACAGACATTACCTGCAAAAGATGTTGCCAAAATGAGGAAACATTGAATCACCTCTTTTTCACATGTAGCTATGCATCGGCCATTTGGTGAGCCACCAATACCATTGATCCAATTATACACACATCGACGACCACCTTTGAGACAAAATTGGCATCAATCATCACAAATCATTCAAACTGCAATCATCCAATCTTAGCCAGGCAGATTCCTTTATGGACGCTCTGGCGACTCTGGAAGAGCCGAAACCTGTTAGTCTACCAAAACAAGGCAAGAAAATGGACACAAGATGCAAGGCTTATAGCTACTGATGTTGAAGAACTCCTGAATGCAGGATACCCCTCAACCAATAAACTGAAGTCTATGAGGCAAGAAACATTTTCATGGAAAAATTCACCTCTGGGCTATATTAAATGTAACTATGATGCAAGCTTTCGAGGGCACCAACAATCACTAGCCGGGTGGATTTGTAGGGCTATGTATGTGATGAGGTGATTGAAGTTGAACTTCAAGCATTACTTATCTCCATCCAACAAATGTGGGTTCGTGGCCATCATCGAGTCATCTTTGAGGGGGGCAATAAACTCGTCGCTAAATTTGTTACTGGTGGAGAGCTGAATTTTGTGCATTATAATATCATCTGTGAGAGAGGAGCAAGTGGGCCAGTGGTTGCACCACCTCTGCATCCATCTCACCTAACCAGGGTTCGAACCCTGCACCTGCCTCTTGTGAGAGGAACTATTTGTCACTAGGCTACGATGACAAAAAAATATCATCTGTGGAATACGCGGTTGGCTACAAAGGTTTATAGACGCGTCCATACTTTGGGTTCATCGAGAATCAAACCAAGTGGCAAATTGCTTAGCCAAATCTGAATTTCGGAACAATTCATCACTTGAATTCTTCTATTTTGTACCAAATAACATCACTGAACTCCTATTTGGAGATTATTATTAATGAATAGAGGAAGTTTGGAAAAAAAAAGAGATGTCATTTAAATTTGGACCTATTCACAATCATTAGAAGTAATTATAACAATCATTATTATTTGATTAACAATGCAATATAAATATTGCTAAATCCATATTATATCCTCTACTCTACGTACAATTAAATTATATAGAGTTATGTTATTGATATTAATCAGTTTATACATTATACATGTATCAATATTTATATAGCTACCGTGATAGCATACATGTATCAATAAATATATATTCATGTTCAATACAAGACTATAGATTCAATCATATATTATTGGTTTTAGAATAAATCGGTTTTGATAAATCTAAACTATAGTATATATGAAAATTATATTATTTTAATACAAATGGACATGTGTAAGTTAGGGCTAGGCGTTTGTGATGTTTTCAGGTTCAGATAGGGTTCAGATCCCAAAACTTTGGTCCTATAGGATCCATTCTGATTTTTGAAAAGTTCGGTTCGAGATTTTTTGGGTCGGTCGAACTTTAAAAACTAATAAAACCTCGATAGATCCGATACTTTTTCGGTTTTGGTTATATTTGGGTTTTTGAGATTCAGGTCCGATTTTTTTTCCAGATTTCTCCAATTTTTTTCGGATATTTCAGGTTTTAATCGAATATTTTCGCTTTTTATTTTATTTTTCGGTTCTTTCAGGATTTGGGTTTTAGGATTTTCTGATTAAAAAAGGCAAGTATGTGGATAAAAGGGTATAAGGGTAATGATGTATTTATATGTGTGTGCAAAAGTTAAGGGAAACCACATACTATTCCGAGTTTCGGTTCGAGTAAAACTCGAAACTCAAAAATACTTGGGGATAGATACCGCTCAAACTTTTTCACATGTTATTTCTGGTTCGGTTCAAAGTAAATATTTTGTTGTTAAAAAATAAAATACAATGTGCTAATATGATTCTTATAAACATTTTCCAAACACCAAATTTTTTAAAAAATATTGTATCCACAAAATATTATTAATTCGCATAAAAAGTATTTTATGATAAAACATAAAACAACATAAAATAAATAAATTATGTTTGTTAAACAGAAAATATTTTCAATTAATTAACTTAATATTATCACATATAAATGTTTGCCAAATAAAATTTTTTGAACATAATAACAATATACAAAATAATATATATAATTTGAAAAAAATAATATATAATTTGACAAAAAATAATATATAATTAAAAATGTGTACTATAAAAAAATATACCCGCGTACAATACAAGGTCAACTCCAATTACTTATTTAAATCGTTAATATCATTTCAAATAGAATTGATACAAGTAAATTGAAATTTACATTACTTAAAATTAATATTAGATTGCATAATTTAATAAATATTGATACAAAATAAAAATTTACATCAATTATTTAATTGATGGATTTACTCATTTGTTTAGCTAATATATTAAAAATCCATACTAATCGATTTCTAATCAATAGTGTCAAAACTAGTGATACAAATTAACTTTTAAATGTTAAAACTAACTAACGTAGTTATGTACTTGTTTAACATTAATTGAATAAAATTATGTTATTTTATTTTCTTGTTTCTTTTAAAATATTTGATACTAGTGAAACTAAATTTTCAAAAATAATCGATATTAATTATATATATATATATATATATATATATATATATATATGTGTGTGTGTTTTTTTT
>OVAN01006193.1:0-21092 GCA_900406275.1 Anastatica hierochuntica | reverse complement strand
CAAAAAAAGAGAGATAATGAGATTATCCCAACTCGGAACTCAAAGAACTCTCACAAGACACGACAAATACTAGAGGCCAATAAGCCAAAATTCAAATAGCCAGAATATCAATAAAAAGCTAAAGGCTCATAGTTAGAAGCCAACCGCCAAGGCGCAAAGGCTAGAGGCTCATAGCTAGAAGCCAGCCGATCAAGGCACAAAGGCTAGAAGCTCATAGCCAGAAGCTCATAGCTAAAAGCCAACCGCCAAGGTGCAAAGGCTAGAGGCTAGAGGCTCATAGCAGAAGCCAACTGATCAAGGCACAAAGGCTAGAAGTTCATAGCTAGAAGCCAGCTGATCAAGGCACAAAGGCTAGAGGCTCACAGCTAGAAGCCTTTCGATCAAGGCATAAAGGCTAGAAGCTCATAGCCAGAAGCCAACCGCCAAGGCGCAAAGGCTAGAGGCTCATAGCCAAAAGCCACCCGATCAAGGCATAAAGGCTAGAAGCTCATAACCAGAAGCCAACCGCCAAGGCGCATAAGCCAGAAGATACCAACTAGAAGCCAGTCGGTCGAGTTGCAAAAGCATTATCTCCAACTCTAAGTCAAAAGCCTGATATGGCAAGAAGACAATAGAAAGCTAGAAAAATGTTCATAATAACCCACTAAGGGACAAAAGATGAGTTTTAAGCCCCGAAGGGCAAAGAGAAATAAGGCCAAGAAGGCCAACGAAGAGTCAAGGCCTCTTAGGCCATAAGAGTCATTACAAAGCCCACAAGGGGAAAGAGTAAACCGACGCAGGAGCACACCGTCAATAAAAAAGAAAATAAAATCCCACAAGGGGAAAGCAACCTGCTTCTTGATTCTACGTCTGGAGGCTAGGCAGCTGGAGGATCAGGAGAGGCAGACTTCTCGACATTTGGCTCAGAGGCTGCTGGAGGAGTAGAAGCCAAAGCAGGAGGAATCTCTGGTTCACCTTCAAAGGTGGGAGCTTCGAGGCCATTCTCTTCTGCCTCCGCGATCGCCACCAACTTGTAGTTCTCAAAATCCTCCTGCAAGTTCCAAGACTTGGCCTCAACCTTGAGGTAGTCCTGAACCGTTTCCAAGCACCCCATGACCCTAGCACCATTGACGGCCATGGACATCTCATCCGTAAACGAGGCCACCCGGGCGTCCAGGTTGCCAAGTTCTTCCTCCAACGTTGCCATCTCCTCAGTCAAGTTAAGGACCTTCTCTGCCGCCTTCTCCTTCTCTGACTCCACCCCCGGAACAGCTCCCTCATTTCCCTCAGCTCTTTCTCCAAGCCTGCAAACTTGTCTTTCTCTGCCCTCAGCTTGCTAAGGCAATCCTCCACCTAGGCCTTCCCTGCAGCGATCACCTCAGTGGCGACCTGATCCTTGGCATGGAAGAGAGAAGTTGCAAGTTGAGCAACAAAAAGAAAGAAGGTTAGGCAAAACAAAAGGAGACAGCCAAATAGCAGCCAAAAGCCAAAAGGCAGGCCAATTACCTTGATCAGTCCCTTCTGGACCTGGTCGAAGATGCCCAGGACACCAAAGCTAGGAGGGTCAGAAGGAAGCGCAGGGAAGACATACCCCTGCAAGTGCTCCAGGGCGCCATCAAGATGGCCGGTAGGGGAGGAAGGCTGTTTGGCGGGAGGACCCTTCTGCTTCTTGCTAGAGGCGGTGGCCTTCTGGGTTCCTTTCCTCTTGGACCTAGTAGAGTGAGATTCTGAGATCTCTACCACCTCCGGAGCTTTGCTCCCAGACGCCAACTTTGCCTTTCTTGCCGCCTGAGCCCTTTTGAAGTCCTCCAGCGCCTTAGACCCGGATCTTGACATATTTCCTGCAAGATGACAAAAGATCAGTCAAGAAGCCAGCCGTAAGTAAATAGATAAAAGAAGTAAGAAACAAGGAGCAAACCTCTTATGCTGCTCTAGCTCAACGCTTCTTCACTCAAAAGGAACGGGATACTCCTTTCCTCAGTAGGGATCTCCAAAGTCTCTTCCGCCTTCTCCTTGCCCACCTCCGACTTCTCTATAGATGCTTCTGCAAAGGCAAAGGATCAAAAGGGTTAATGATCAAACTGGAAGCGGCAAAAACAAAAGCATCCTAAGCCTACCTGTGAATCTCCAAAGAGTAGAGAACCCAGGAGAAGTCCGGACTCTCATAAAGACAATCTTCTAGGCCTAATGCTTCCTGAAGGCCGCCCCTTTCCTTTCCTCCCTCTCTAGCTCCAATACCAAGGGAGCACCAACACGAGGGCGGAAGTAATACCTACCTTTACCCGAAAGAACGTGGGTGAAATAGTAGGAGAAAGGAGCTCATCAATACCGAGATCCAACCCATGGAACTTGTTAAGGACTTAGACGACAGTGAGAGTCCTCCAAGACGACGGGTTCAGCTAGGAAGGGCAAGTGTTGAAGTGCTCTGAGACCTTCCTCACCAGGGCAGGCATTGTACCCCTGACTCAAGCTTCAAAATAGCCTTCATACATGGCTATTTCGTCTCCTGGGCATTCAGAAGCCCTTCCACCCTTCCCACGCAACCTCAGGTGAACGCCTTCCCCAATGGAGTACTTTTGCCTCCACTCCTCTAGGATCTCAGAGTTCATATTTGAGAAAGGGCCAACCTTCATAAGCTCTAGACCCGCGACAAAGCGCAAAGGCAGTGGGTTAGACTGAAGGATCTCTGTTTCCTTAGAAGACCCATCAGCCTCAGGGGACGAACTAGTCCTAATCAGGCGTCTCCTCCGAACGTGGGCCCCGACGGAGGATGAGGCCACCCGAGAAAAATCATCGCTGGAGCTGGTCATGTCTAGGTTCAAGAAAGGTTCCGATCTTGGATCCAAAGATTGGTTGGGGCAAGAAAGACCTAAAAGCTAAGGTTGATCTGAAATCCAAAAGATTGACACCTGAGATCTATCCTAGAAGAAGCGAAAAGAGGAAGGAAGAAGACGATCTAACCTTAGAATCGCGGATCGAAAGCTTGGTAAGGTTTCCGGGAGCAGGAGTTTTAGCAAAGAGAAAGGAAGAAGATGAAGCAAGAATCCCAGTAAAAAAAGGAAGAAGATGAAGCGAAAATGCCAAAGAAGAAGGAAGAAAAGGTTTAAAAGAAAGAGGAGAAATTGAAATGAGCCACACGCGTCCAATCATTGGCGCGAATCTCGTGAGAGAGTAACGACTATTTTCTCTCTCTTCAAATCTTCACAAATCTTCGCTAACGGCTATGAATTCTTCCCTTCACCAAGTCAAACAGCTGTGAATTTTCAAAACCAAATAATCCTCCTTGAAAACTGCAAACGACTCACGAAAGTTCAAAATTCAAAGCCCTGAGGCCAGACGACAAAGAGCCAGACGCAACGTCCCATCGTAGCAATGCTCATTATCTGATAAAACTCGAGCCATAATAAAGCAAACACTCATGAAAAGTAGAGGCGGCGCATGTCATAGCTAAAAAAGGCCAAGCCACTACGGGCTTCCTGTCTAAGCCACCTGGAAGACATGTTATTCCACAGCTTCAGATCGAACCTCCGCAATAAGGGGAAACTGTTGGGAGTAATTTAGGTCATGGGAATTCCCTAGACTTAGATGAAGTACATCAGTAAGACCTCAAAGCAGGGGAATGCCCAGAAGCAGGAAGCCAGACGACGTCCCATAGCCGGAAGCCGGAAGTCAGCCGACCACCGCCTCTCCCCTATTTTCTCTATTTAAATTAGTAGATAATGACATGTATTCCAGACAAAGATGCATATATTCTATAGATAATCATGATATATCCAATTCTTGGAGTGATAATCATGAAATACATGTATAAATACCAAGCTCAAGGGCAAAACGTGTACACACAAAAACCCTAAGCAAAGAATCAGTACAACAAGCAACTCTTTTGCCATCTTTGATCTTCAATCTTAGCTTAAACGTCCTTGAACCTTTGCTAAACATTCATCGACCAAAATCACCCATAACACTCTCACGTTTAGCTGCTAGACTTTAAGAAGCGATCGCCTACGGTTGACTAGACGCGGGGTTTCGACGTCTGGTTGAGAGGAGATCGTTTAGATGGCAAGAGCCTCGGAATTGATAATCCTCTTACGATTTTTGTTCCCGAAAGAGAGATAACATTTTTGTGGTGCTTTTTAGGCATTGATTTTGTCGTGACCATTTTTGACCTCAACAAACGTCAGCTGCTAGATAGTTAGCAATGTTGACGTACTATGGATGAGTTGATGGTACTGATTTTGAAGCTCCCTTGGAATGTCCATCAAGATGAAATTCATCTTTTAGAGTGTCGACGCACACTTTAGGGGTAAGGATCGAATCCTTTGTGGAGATTGCAGGATATAACACTCTCTTCTTGTTCTAGAGAAAGAGACTCGTCGATTAGGATAATCCACAACTGCTCCCACTTTTGAAAGGAAATGACTACCAAGAATCAATGGCATTGTCGAGTCTTTACTTGTCTCAAGAATTTGAAAATGAATAGGAACCAAACAGCCTCCTCCTTGCATTGTTATATCCATCACGAATCAATTTGAGGATCTCACATCATCTCCAAACTTGAGAGACAAGGGAGAAGGCTTGATGTCGCTAATGGCATTACAGTAGCTCCAGAGTCACAAAGAGGTTTTTGAAAATCTACACCATTTATTTCATATGAGAAGACAAACTTCATCGGGTTTTCTATCTTATGAAGCCTCCTTTGATGTGGTGCTTTGTGTGTTGGCTCGTCATTCTCCAAGCTTGGTAATGGATCAGCAGCAATAAGTGAATTAACATCAACGGATTTGTGCATAACCTCAGCTGCGTCTTCTTCCTTGTACTGAATCTCAATCGCCTTGCAAGATTTATGGTTTCTCTCAGATTTCCAAGGAAGAAAGCCACCTTGTGTCTTCACACCTTTTGCACTTTAAGCAACTTGAACATCAAAAAATTTGACATGTCCATAAGCTTCCCATATAGCTCGTCGATCTTCCCATTGGGATGATTGTACATGTTGTCCATATTTCGGGCGTTTTTCTTTAAACCTTCTAGGACTTGTTGAAACAAAAGCTCAACCTTGTTCTCTATTGAGGATAAAGCCACGTCTTTGGCATGAGAAAATATAATAATCTCATCTCAAAGTCAATGAACTGTTGTTGCATTTGAAGATCATCATATTCGAAGTTTTCTCGATTTTGGTTTTGACGAGAATTCTCTAGACCGCTTATGTAGTGAACTTCTCTTTGCTTCCCACGAACACCATTGCTTTTATGATATTTAATAGCACTTCCAGCAGCCTCTCTCATGTTCTCATGGTGATTCATTCCCATTTATTTTCTCCTTAGAAGTTGAGCAACCATAAAATTTAGCTCAGAGATCTCTGATCTAGTTGCTCTCAGCTAGGTTGTCAATAAGGATCTTAGCTTGAGTAGCAATGTTATTCATGAAGTTCCTTTGGCTTGTAATTTCGGGTTTCGTCCTGAATTTTTTTGCAATTCCTTCATAGAAGAAGTTCAACAAATTTAGCTCCTCGAAACCATGATGAGGGCAGTCTCTTTGCTACTCCTTTAAGCGTTCTACTGCCATGAAGAATGATTCATTCAACCCTTGTTCTACTTCCTCATCAGCTCCCGTCTCTTCTATGGCTAGATCTATTTGAAGAAGGCTCTCGTGCATTGATCCCATGTAGTGGTTGATCTAGGAGCAAGAGATTTTAACCACTTATTGGCGTTCCCAACTAGATCAGCAACGAATAGTTGTCTAAAACTTCATTGGATCTTCTTATACTGCAGATTTCTTCGATTATTTCTATATGATCCATGGGGTCTTCTTCAGCTTAGTCACAAAACTAATGTTTATCAGCCCATGATACGAACTCATGGCTTATATTAAACACTCCTAGAGATTCTGCGGGGCATATTGAATTCCGGTTGATGCAAGAAGTATTCAGTGAATCGAGTTCTCGATTGTTTGATGTTGAAGCTCCATTCTCCCTTGAAAATAAAGGGAAAAGAAATTATGTCTCTCACAAGAAAGTAATAGAACCAACAAAGAGTAAACAAAAATAAAATTAAAAATAAATAAATAAAAAACGAAAAAGTCTTAGACTAAATCCTATTCAGAAACTTGTAGGCAATTGAATTGGTCCCCGACAACGGCGCCAAAAACTTGATCTGCTCAAAGTTTTACCCCTATAAATAGCACAATGCTGCAAGTGCACAGCGGTTGTGGTAGTAATTAGGGATCAAATCCACAAAGACCAAGAACCACACTACGAGTTTGTAAGAATCGAATTAAGCTAAAACTAAAATATAGGAGTTTGTTTTATGGGATTGTGAGTCACGGAATTATAATTAAATCAAACTAAAAATAGTAAGTAAACAATGTCAAATTATCAATAGGAGAAAACATTGGGCATTGGAGAAATCTCAGGATATCAAGAATCGAATAAAACAGAAAAATAGATCGATAAATTCAATAGGTTTGTCCTAGAACTTGAATCATGCAAGAATAATCAATCTACTTCCGTAGTATCAATTATTGCTATTTAAATTACCTAAGTTACTCAACTCCCATTGGTAATCAAGTGAACAAACAAGCATAAAGTTCATATTTGATTGTTCACAAAAACTCGGTAAAATCACTCCCGTAAAGACCGACATTTTTGCTCATCCAGATTACGTAATTCAATTTAACAACACTTTCGGTGAGTGAACTAATCATAAATGACAGTAGCTAGATGGTCAATCATGCAAGAATCATTAAATAAAAATCTAGATGAAGAACACTAAGAAAATAATCAAATCTAACAACCTAACAATCAATCCATGAATCATCTTTGAAAACCCTAACCCAACAAGTAAACTACTCAAATCTCATCATAACAGTAGGTATACACAATAAATAAGTAGAAAACATCAATTGATTAAGAGCAAAAAGGTTTAAAAACTAAGCAATATCGACTACAAAATGAGATCTTCTCCGTGGAAGCTCTTGAAATCAAATCTCTTGAAGGGGAATGTATGACACGAGTTATCCTCCTGAATTCTATTTTCTCTCAAAATATCGTGGCTCTCTCCTCACAAAAAGCTAAAACAATAAGGTCTAGATAAGTCAGCTTAGGTTAAGTTGGGCTCGAGATTGGGTTGAGACCGGTTTAGGGGTGATTTTTAGCCCATCCCAATTTTAAAATGTTTGCCAACTGTTCATGGAGAGTTGTGGCACCAATTGGTTCTTCATTCTTGTCAATACCCGGTCACAGCTCACTTCTGGACACATTCCAACGTCAGGAAAGATGGACAAGTCTTCACTAAACCATTTATAACGTTCGATCCAGAGATCCAATTGCCTTGAAACCAACTTCATTTGAAAGATAACTCAAAAGTTTAGTTACTGCCGAAATTTCATCAAATACCATTGAGGGTAAGGCCTCCATCTTTGATGATCTTTCTGGTGCATCAAAACTGTCCGGAAACTGAAATTTTGCTCCAAATGAGTTCAAATTGCTCCATAATGCATTGTTCGATCCGAAATGACTTTTAACACTACAAATACAAGAAAACTACCATTTATGATATAGAAAAGCAAAAAAACTGCAAGAAAACATACTAAAATCCGAAGAACAAGTGGTAAAATAATGATGTTGTCAAATATATATAAAATGTAATAAAACACACATGTACTTTACAACTTCAGCAAGTTAAATTAACTAAGTTGAAACTACCAAGAAAAGTGGACTTATTATTAGGTTTCAAATGGATAAAACCATGTTTTCTAGTTTTGTTCGAGTCATGTTAGATACTTATTGTTGGCTATGTATTATAATCTAAAAATCAATTTGTAAAATTAGACTATTATCAAATATGTTCTATCTCAAATCTTATATATATAAATAGTACGTGTAACGAATGAAATATACGTAGTATGAGTTCATTTATACTTCACTGAAAAAGATTTCAGATACAAACTATTCTTCAGTAAATTAAAATGGTGAGACATAATTATTCATTTAATTAATTTGATATGATTTTTTCCGCCAAACGTAATGTATTCATATTTTTGGAGGTGGTTTCCACCCCACCTAAACCTTGTTCGAATTTGGTCCAAGATGAATGTGATGGAAACAATTGGGCCTCGGGGCCCATTGACAAAGAAAGGAAGAGGGAACCAAAAGGAGAACGGGTTATGTGCCTAGCTGAATAAAGGCATATATCTTAGAGTTGAAGGAAGAGTTGAGATATATTTCTGGAGAATCAAAGGAATTAAGTGCACAGTCGATCCGAATTAATGAAGGAAGATTCGCCGGAGAGATTAACTCCAATGTTATGATTCACGGAGAAGGGCTATAAAGAGGACAAAAATACCGACGATAAAAATACCGAGGAGAAAAAGGCGGAGCATTTTCGGCACAAAAACCTTGGCAACCATTCTCTTTGTATCCATAATTGTAAACACTACCTTGAAATCCTTGACTATTCTTTGAGAAAAGTAATACAAAATAGTCCTTTGGAACCTTTCTTGCCTTACAATCTAGCAAAGCCCTAACCCTTCTTTCTGAGTTGGATTTTAGATCCATCATTTGGCACTAGAAGGAGGGGGCTCATTCGATTTCACTCCTTCACAACCAAGTAACCCAATAAATTTTCCACATTTTCATGGTCCCTTGTGGTTGCAGATCACCATGTCCGGCGACGAATAAATAATGCAAACAATGCTGCCAACACGAGTGTTACTAGGAACACTCCTCCTGGAACTATTAATCCCGAAAAATAGCCCAGCTCCCGAAAAATTTGCAGGGGCTATTCAACTTACTGTTGGGTGCAACGGGCTTGCAAGACGGGCATGGGCGTCAAGTCAATTAACAGTTTGCTAACCTAGCACAAACTAAGCTGGAGCAGCAAGTACGCCTCGATTCCCTGATTGAACCTTCTCCACAAGATGCAACGACAACACGCCAACCTGAAAACCATGGAGGGGCAAATGGCCACAGGTCAGAAAATTGAATTCAGCAAGACAATGTGATTCCCACTTGTCGAGCGTCTCTGTGGATCCAGATCCAGACCTCAGTCCTTGAGGGATACCTTAGCTCAAACGACCACCAAGTTCTAAACTATCAAATCTTATATCCACAAAGCAACCAACTCGGCACTCGAGGTCGACAAAACGATTAAGGAGACCCAGAAAAATACCTTCACAAATCGAATCATCAACACTCCTATCCTAAGTATTAACCTGGAGATAACACCCTACGATGGAGAAACAGGTCCTGCCTCACATGATGGCGTTATGCATAGCTACGGGCCAAGCCTGATTTGGGAATGACGATAAAGACACCAGATATTGTTAGCTCTTCGTTGAGAATTTTGTGGGAGCTTCTATGAACATGTTCTCACGCTTGGACGTAACTCGATTGATAGCTTCAACCAGTTGCCAACGGTGTTTATCAAACTCTACTCCATGCTTATCAGAAAGGGAGCTTCGAATGTCGATCTATAGACGATGTTGCAGAAGAAGGACGAGTTGATGAGGTATGTCGTCAATAGGTTTAAGTCTGTTATATCCAACATTGTGGTAAGTGATGAAGCAGGTATTATTGCGCTCCGGAATACCTTGTGGTATAATTCACACTTTTGCGACGATTTGATGCTTAATCGACCTGTCTCACTGGAAGATGCTCTCTATCGAGCTTCACAGTTTGTTTAGATCGAAGAGGAAACGAAAGCATATGCTGTAAAACATCTTTCCACAACAAGACCAAGATCAAAGAAAAAGCCTCGAGATAATCGCGATACTTGCCGAACTTCAAACAGCTTGAAAGGCGAGGGGAGCAAGTCAAAGCACAAGACTTACCAGATAACGGAAATAAAGAGTCACGAGCAGAGCTCATGAGGCGTGACACATTAAAAGCAAGGTCGAATACCTTGACTCGTGAGGATAACACCAAGAACTCAAAGAAATACTGCGAGTTCCATGAGACAGTAGGGCACACAAGGAGGAATGTCATGGTTTCAGGCAATATTGTTCAATAAATACAGGTCGAGGCAGCTTACTAAGAGAGACTCATCTATGTCAGAAGCTCGAAACCACAATGCTAAAATTTCACCAAAGAGTGATTAGGAGACACGAAGCTTGGAGCCCACAGAGCCACCTCTGGCAACGAAGCGGATCAAGAAGATAATGGGTGGTAACCCGTTTTGCAATGACCAAGTCCAAACTATCAAGGACTACAATCCACAAGTCAACTCCCTTACCGATAATTTCCAAGAAGTGTCACTGACGGACACTGTGCTGGATTTCTCATAATATAAAACAAGACACGTCGATCAGCCGCACAATGTCGCTCTGGTCCTTGAGTTCATGCTTGAAGACTCTGAGATCACTTGGGACTTGGTCGATTTTTGAAGCTTGGTGAATATCCTTTACAAAGACACCCTAGACAAAATTGATCTGCCTAACGCCCAAATCAAGCTTACAAAGCAACCACTCACAACCTTCAATGGGGCAAACACAATGGCCATAGGAACAATCAAGTTAATGACCTACCTGGGCGGAGTTAAGATTGAAACTAAGTTCATTATGGTTGACGCTCCGGATATATACAACATCATCCTTGAGACATCATGGATTCATGCCATGAGATTCGTTCCATCAACATATCATCAATGCATCAAATTCCAAACCAAAAACAGCGTAGTAATAGTGCATGGAAACCAGGGAACTGCCCGATTGCGTTATATCAGTGACAACAAGCTTCATCGAGCTTCATCTCAATAGCAATTACAAAGAGAGCTCGGTGACCCTCACCTTGACAAAGTACACCAGGTATGTATAGATCCTAACAATCAAGACCATTGTGTAGGCATTAAGAAGAAGCTTGAAAAGGAGATTTTCAAAAAGCTCATTGTGCTCCTTAAGGAGAAGAAGCACATGTTTTGTTGGTCAACCGACGACATGACGGTAATCGGCCTGGACGCGACCTTCCACGAGCTTTTGGTCAATTCGACCTACCAGCTAGCGCGACAAAAGAGAAGGAAGCTCGGACCAGAGAGGGTCGAAGTAGTCAACGCAGACGTACACTGATTGCTGAAGGCTTTCTCCACAATCGAGGTGAAGTACCCCAACTGGCTGGCGAATCTTGTGGTGGTGAAGAAGAAGAACGAAAAATGGCGCGTCTGCGTGGATTTCACTGACCTTAAAAAGGCATGCCCAAAGGAAAAATTCCCACTACCTCATATAGATAGACTCCTCGAAGCGACGGCAGGGAACAAGCTCCTCACCTTTTTGGATTCGTTTTCAGGCTACAACCAAGTTCTCATGCACCCCGACGACCATGATAAGACTCGATTCGTCATCGACCAGGGTCAGTATTGCTACAAGGTAATAATGTTTGATTTAAAGAATGCGGTAGCAACCTATCAACGAATGGTCAATAAGATGTTCTCATAGCAGTTTTGGAAAATAATAGAAGTTTACATTGACGACATGCTTGTTAACTCCTCACACGAAGATGATCACGTCGGTTACCTGCGGGAGTGCTTTTTCGTCCTCAAAAAATACGAAATGAAGTGAAATCCCAAAAAGTACACGTTCGCAGTAACCTCCGAGGAATTCCTGGGATATTCCGTCTTACAGAGATGAATAGAGGCGAATCCGAAGTAAGCCTCCGCCATAATAATCATGAAGTCACCAACTATGCCACGAGAAGTTCAGGGTTTGACCGGGCGCATGGCCGCACTAAGCAGGTTCATCTCACGATCAATGGACAAGTGCCTATCATTCTACTAAAAGCTCCGCACGAACCAAAAGTTGAGTGGATTAATCCTGTTAGGAAGCATTTTAGCAGCTCAAAGACTAATTTACGACCCCATCAGCTCTGGCCAAACCAGCCACCGGTGTGACGTTGTATTTATACAATGTAATCTCCAATGCGGCAGTAAGCAGGGTTCTTGTGCGTGAAGAGGGCAGCGAGCAGATTTTCATCTTTTACGTCAACAAAATCGCTAGGAGACACTGAAATGCGGTACACGATGATGGAGAAGCTTGCGCGGGCCATCATAGCCTCAACTCGTAAACTACGTCCCTACTTCTAGTCTCCCTTCGTGATGGTGCTATCGAGTGACCCGTTGAGGTCAATCTTGCATAGCCCTAATCAATCTGGTAGGCTAGCTAATGTACGATTGAGCAGAGTGAATACGACATCGTGTACAAACAACGCAAAACACTGAAGTCCTAGGTAATGGAGTCTAGATTGTATGCTAAATGCGCGATCGAGCAGAGTGAATACGACATCGAGTACAAACAACACAAAACGCTAAACAAAGGATGGCTTAAAGGCTGAACCACCTACTTCACGAAAGCTTCATGTCAACGGGTCTTCCTCCCATAAGGGGTATGGCGCTGGAGTCTAGCTTGTATCTCCTTCCAGTAAGGTTATTGAGCAATCCTTCCGCCTTGCATGTACTGCTTCCAACAATGAGCCAGAATACGAGGCCCTGTTAGCAGGACTTTAAGTGGCTCATGTAGTCAAGGCGAGAAGCGTCGATGCGTAGTGCGATTCCCAACTCGTTGTCAATCAATATAGTGATGAGTACGAAGCAAGGGACGACAACAAAATGACAAGATATTCGACGGATTAACACCAACAAGGGTTCCATGCAAGGAGAACAAAGTTGTCAACGCACTGGCAATGCTAGCCTTCGCATCTGAGGAGAACCTTCGTCGAGTCATACCCATGGAAACGTTGACCCAACCAAGCATTACCGATGTGATGCGATCTCGTGAATATGAAGTGACCCATCTTGAGATGACTATGGCTCTCCACGAAGATAACCTCAAGAGCGACCCAGGCACTCATGCCTTAGAAGGCCTAGGATAAGTTATGGACTAGAGAACGCCTATCATGCTCGACATTACAGACGGAACAGTACCCGACAACAAGTTGCAAGCGTGGAAATTGAAACAACGAAGCGCCTGTTACTCTATGGTTAAGGCTATGTTGTTTCACAGGAGTTTTCAGGGAATCTTGTTATATTGTATCCATGGCAGCCAGATTCGCCAGGTTATATGGGAAGTCCACACAAGAGTAAACAGGAATAACACTGGAGGCCGCTCCCTTGCTTAAAATATCTGCAAGTATGGGTACTATTGGCCTACGATTGTGATGTGTACATATTTTCATGCATATTTTGATGCATTTTAGCTTAGTTTCATCCACATTTAGGCTGTAAATATTGCATATAAATCTTAGAATCCATAGGTTTGAGTCTAGAGTCTAGTTTAAGAGCATATTGCACTTGCATATCATTTTCTTTGCATTTGTAGTGCAACTTCAAGATATATTCATGGAGGTTTTAGAGGTGGATCTAAGGTGGAAATGGAGTTAAAACTCAAGGAAAAAGGAGCTAAACACTACGGAAGAATTTGGGATCAAGTAGAGCATCCAAGAGGAGGAAGAAGAGACAAAGAGCTGCCAAGGAGCCCTGTTTTCGACCCAAGGGTCAAAGGTAGCAAGCATCGGGGCGACAACATCCTCCCTTGACGTGAAGAAACCCTTTTTAGGGCACCCACACCTCTTCCTTTAGTATAAATAGCCTCCTATTGAACCAAGAACATAACATCTATCAACTTTTCATCAACTTTACTTTTCGTTCATCAATTTTTAGATCTAAAACATTGTAATAACTCCTTGATACTTTTGAGTGATTTGGATTTTTTCTTCTTATCTCTTTCTCTTGATTTGTTTGTCTAAGACCATGGGAGTTCAAAGACCAAACTCTTGTCTTTGAATTTCCATGACTCTTAGTGAGTACATCCTTCTTGGATCTTGAGATATGATAGGCTAGGGTTAGATTTAGGGTTGTGATGGATGATTACGCTAGATTTTGGCATAGATTCCTACTAGATCTAGTTTAGCTTCTGTAAAGTTTATTGCTTGCTCATTGACGCCTAGAAAGTGTTCGATGAAATGCTTGAGAGAACCAGATTTATGTTTTTCACCTTGAGCTGTGAGAGTAGTTTGCCCGATGGGACATCAAGGTGTTAAATGGCTAGAAGGGCTTGAGGAACACTATCACATACATGTTTAGATAGGAAACAAATGAGAGTTGAGCCTTGTAATGTGTATAGGTGAATAGATCTTCACCACCAGAGTGGGTTGATCAAAAATAGAGGGATTCTTGGTCTAGGAATAACTTCAATCCTCTAATAAAGCCTTACCAAAGTCCATCACATCACTGGATTGAACCTAAACCCATTACCATTATCTCAAGATCCTACCTTTTTATTGTTTACATCCAAGTTCATTCTTTTATTGCTTTACTTACATGCTTGTTTACTTATTGCTTTCTTTTATGCATTTCCATAATGTTTGATCTTGATAATCATTAGATTTAGTGGAGACCCATGGCAATTCCCATCTAAATCGCCCACCTAGTCTAGAATTCTTAGTGTATTCCCTTTGCTTAGGTTCTACTAGTCTAGCCTTTAAATCCTTGGACGACCCTAAAGTACTACAATTGACCTCGTTCTCTTGTGGGATTGAGAGTAGGGTTTAGGTTTATAAATTTTAAACTTTGACAAACCGACCACGTCAAGTTTTGGAGCCGCTGCCATTAGATTTAGGCTTTAACTAGCATCTTCAAAGAGATTTCTAGGATTCAAGGACTAGGATTTATCTTTTTTCTTATTTTATTTAAGTTTCTAACTTTCTTTTGTTGGTTTTCTTTGATTTGTGAAGGAACATGATAACAAGATCAAGAAGTGAGCCAAATACAAGACTTCTTGACATTGTTCAAACAACCATTGAAAGAAAACAATCAAAACAAAGAAGAGTTAGAGAAAGACAAGTCCATCTAAGAAGGTTGGGTATGAATCAAGAAGTTGGAAAAGAGAATCCTCCACCTATGGTGAAAATCAACGGAGTGCTGGAGAACATCATCAAATTGACTTTGTTTCCATTCTCTTTAGGAGACAAAGCATCACAATGGGAGAAAGGAGTTGTGACATCTTCTATCACAGCATCGGATGAGTGTAAGAGGAGATTCTTGGCTAAGTTCTTCTCACCCCAAAGATAAGGAATGAGATCTCTACCTTCAAGCAAAGAGGAATGGAATCGTTTTATGAAGCTTGGGAACGCTTCAATGGATACATAAGGATTTTTCCTCACCATGGTATCAAAAATGGCAACTTACTTCAAATTTTCCATAGAGTTATCCAAGAGAAATACCGCTTGTCTTTGAACACTGCCTCCATGGGAAGCTTTGCTAGTCTTTCCGCCGATCAAGGAGAGAAACTCATAGACAACCTAGCCCAAAGTGATAATTACGATGGGAATGATTATGATAGAACAGTGAGAAGCACGAGATCTAAGGAAGGCAAGATCAAGGAGCTTAGTGATAAGATCAACAAACAAGAAGTGTTCACTTTGCGGAAACCGAAGTCAAAAGATAAGAGATTGAGAACCAAGAAGAAGTGAGCTACATACAAGGAGGTTACTACCAAAAACCATTCAACCAAGGGTACAAGCCTTTCAACAACAACAACTTATCCTACCGAAGCACTAATAAGGAAAATGCACAAGGTCAAATCTATCCCTTAAAGATTAACCAACAAGGGTACCAATACCAATCTAAGAAAGGCTACTACCAAAAGCGTTAACAACAAGTCGGTCCTACCAAAGAAGAAGAGAATCATGCTATGCTTAAGAAGTTAGTGGAAGGAAAAAATGAGACAAAAGCCGAGCTCAACAAGAAGTTTGGGGAGATGAATTTTAAGATAGAGTCTATCGACCGAGACATGAATATCAAGCATGAAACTCTTGCTTCACATGCTAAGGTAATTGATTCCCAACTCAAACAAGTGATCTCGGACCGTAAGGGAAAAAGAGTAGCTAAAGAGAAGGGAGAGTCAAGCAAAGATTTTTGCAATGCTTTCTTGGAAGATGTGGGAACCGAAATTCTCACTATCAATGTTATTTGGTTCACGGACTCTCTATGGCCAAAAATCGACAGATCAAGCAGTGAATACGAAAGTTAATGGATAAAGAATACGAAACTAACTTCGAGATAAGATAAAAAAAAAAGCGTGAGTAAAACGTATGAACGAGCAGTATGCGAGATTCTGGTTAACGAGATTCGAATTACGAAACTAAGAGATGAACATATTACGTAACGAAAAAAGTAGATAACGAAAGTGAATCAAGACGAAACAGATTGCGCAGCGATATGCATTTAACAGTGATAAAGTAATAAGATTCCTAAGAATAGGTTAACGTGAACGAATACAGAATGAGTACGAAAGCGAATCAAAAGTAAACGAAAACGTAAGCGAAGAACAATTCGACAAACACAGATAACGAAGAAAGTTAAGAGATCTTATTCGAATTCGTGATCGGAGCATGCGCAACCGATGTTAAGCCGTGGCCATGAACTGTTTTTGAAAACCCTAGAAGTACAGCGTAAACTCGTTACCAAGTTGAGACGCAGCTCGTTTACGAAAACAAAGTAAGAACCCTAGTTTTTTCTAAGTGTTTTGCCGTGACGAAAAAGTTGTTTTTTTGTTTCTCTCCTTTTCCCCCTTTATATAGGTCTTCGTGGGCTTGGCTCATTTCCTTTTCTCTCCCGATTCGTGATATCTTCTCTTGGAAATATTCTTTTCCCCCGATTCACATATATCCTTTTTGAGATCCTTCCTTATCCTCTCGAAACTTAACATTTCCGCGAAACCTTGGCAAACCGTCATTGTAAGTGGGTCGGTTCTTGCCCAAAATCGTAAGTGGACCATTATAGTGGTTTGGGCCCTTTCGGGGCATTTCGCAGCTAAGTGATTTTGACGATTACTTTCGGAGAAACCGTTTCTCGTAAGACCAAGCGGTAATAGTTTCGTGGAACGATAAGATTAATCGTATAGTTTAGACTCTTCCGGTGTTTAAGTTAACCGTCGTCGTTTTATACGATCGATACGAAGTCCACAAAAAGCACTAATCCTCACGATTGTCGTCACGACGGTTTGATGGAAACTCCAATCGAGACGAAATGTGAGACGATCAAGTGACGATTCGAAGGAAATGATGATCGAAAAGGACGTGGTTTAGCCAACGGATAATGGCTGAACGTTGTCCGTGTCCTAGCGCCATCCAGCGCCAAGACCGAGCCTTGGTCTTGGCGCCAAGACGGACCTCCGGTCTTGTTTTCAATCGACGTCTAGATTGGCCTCTAGTTCAGTCGTCAATCGGTTCCAAGATACGTTCGTAGGTTTGGCGTCAATCGGTGTTTAGATAGTTCCCGGAAAAGACGCGGTTCTCCAATGCTTTCGGTGGTTTCCTATCTCTCCGAAGGATGTATCGTGTGGCCTTGTGGGAGTTGTCTGAAAGCCATTGATGCTAACTTTAACATTCAGACGCCTTAGTTTCTCGCGGACGGATAGACTTCTGTGAAAGATCGTCTAGACCCTAATTGGCTTGCGGTCTAGACGACGGTAAGTCTAGATGACGACAAGTCCAGATGACGGCAATTCTAGACGACGACGAATCTAGTCGACGATAAGTCTAGACGACGACGAGTCCAGACGTTGGTCGTGTTTCTGAGTAAGTTTGATTAAAGATGCGATCTTGGACGTTAATTTTGATAGGACTGTTTTTGACCACAACAGTTAGCCCCCCAGTCCGCAAGTTTTAAGAATAACTCTTGCGGATGAGTGATGTGTGTTTAATCGGAATCTACGGCCAAGAGTGCTTTTTCCTTTCTCGAAAAGTTTGGTCGATTAATTTATTACAGAAGATCTCAACAAGTATCATAATGTGATAGGATTGGGGCTGCGCCTCGTAGAGGCTGCTTACGTACCCTTGTGGAAGGGATCAAGCCTTTCGTAGTTCATCCTAGGGTCAACGTTCTTACGACCTGTTTTCCAGTGAGACTTTGATGGTTTAGATGGCGCTCGTTCTCTTGAGTTATCTTGGTTCCAAACTTGGGTCGGTGAGTTCGAGAGAGATCTCGAAAAGACTTCGAGTTCGTCGCTCAAGGAGAAGAAGGTTAGGAAGGTGAGAGCCTTAAGGCTTGAAGTAAAGAAGGTTTATTAAGCCGCGGGATCGTGGAGGCCGTGTATGAATCGAGGGTCGCTTCGCACGCCGATTCTTAGGCTCGTTTCGCCGAGGCCCAGAGCTCCCTCGATTCATTGATGGGCATTCATGAGAGTGATCTTGCCTTGGCGGTCACCAAGGGGGTAATGAACGAGATTCAGATACGGAGGATCCTTGTCTCGGCAGGCTGAAGGGGTCAAGCTATCTGCTCGGACAGCGGAGCTAGTGGTTGCCTCAGTCGTAGCCAAACGTTCGACCCAGTCTGCGACCAGCTTTGATAAGTACGAGTGCGCGTGTTAATCCTTTAAAGAGTTCCGCGAATGCATTGATTCGGTAGGCGCATTGCGGTGCATCCGGGGTTCTGATTATTCTTACCATGCCGAGAAAAATAGGCTGACCGGTCATATGGATAGGCGCGAGAACGTGGAGTCCTTGATCCTTCGATCGGAGGGAGGATTCGGAGTCACTGGGATCCAATTTTCGTTTCTCCAGATCCGAAGGAAGTCGGTAACTCTGTTCGGAGCGAGGATGACGTGGTTGATAAGTGCCCAAACCCATCCGATGTGAACGGATTTTTGATATTTGGATTTTTTCAGGATGTTCGCATGTCGAGGGAATACGTTCCCTTTCTTATCGTTGGTTTGTTTTCTGGCCGCGTGTGGTCGTTTGCGTATGTTTAGGCCGAGCGTGGCCGTTTTTAGATTAATGGGATTGGCCATGTGTGGCTTCTTTTTATTGATCGTCCTATACGTTGCTCGTTTTAGACATTGCAAAATTTCGTAGAGTTTTGCGAGCATTTTGATAGGAACGAAGAGACATGGTTTAAGATTCTCGTATCGGTTTAGATATCATACCTAGAGATGTTAGAGACCAGTGTGTTGGATTTAGGGCAAGACCTAGGTTTACTANGAAGAGACATGGTTTAAGATTCTCATATCGGTTTTAGGGGGTGCGGTGACTAATCCCGACTTACGTATCCCGTTTCGATTTCAACCTGACTCCGTACTAATTTAGAGTCCACGATATGTTCTCGGCTTATACGACTCATCTGGTCACGCTTGTCTCGGCCTTGTGATAGTATCGCGAAAGAACTGGGTTCCACCCATGATCATGTTCACTCTGCGACGAGTGGTGTCGTTGCCTTCGTCGTCAGGTTTTCTGTCGCGCTTTGCGTCAGCCTGGGCGACGTCGCGTGGGAGCCCTTTGTCGTTCTCGGGTTGGCGGGCATCATCGCTTATCAGGTTCTTAATGCTGGTCACGTCTGAGAGCTCCCATGCGAGCAGTTTTGCCACAACTTTTGCTTCGATAACTTTGCAGTTCGCAGTGGAGTGACCTTGTGTCTGATGGAATTCTCAGAAGGCCTTCTCATCGTAAGTTGTGTTTCGCGTCCAGGTGTTCCCCGAAGTTCTCCTTTGTTTAGACTGGAGTTAACGGCATAGTTGTGATCACCTCAGAGGTCTTCTCCCTCGTGGTGGACATACTTATCGTTTTGGGGAGCTTTCTTCTTCGATTTCTGCTCTGGGACAAAGTCCTTCGAGGACGCCTTCGACTACTTATGCTTCTACGATAGGACCTTCATCTCTTCTTCGATGATTGTGAAGTCAGTTACTTTGTGAAGCTCGTCCTGGATTGTTCGTGGTTTCTCGAGAGAAATCCACTTCCTGAACTTCGACTTGTACCAGAGCGTCTTGCGGAGGGCGTCTACTGCGACCCTGTCGCTGATCCCGCTGACTCTTGACATCACCAGTTTGAACCTTGTCATGAAATCTCGAAGAGATTCGTCCTCGCATTGGGACAGGCTCCATAGGTCGACGTCGGAAGTTTCTCGGTCCATGAACATAGAGTACTGCTTGACAAATTCCGAAGAGAGCTGGTGAAAACTTCCGATGGAGTTTCGCCTCAGAAGGGAGAACCACTCGAGGGCAGCTCCCTGGAGATGCTCGACAAAAATGTGGCAGAAGCCAGCGTCTTTTTCGCCCTCCTTGAGTTTCGATCTCGCCAGTGCGATTTGGAAAGTCTGAAGGTAAGATTTCGGGTCGGCGGTCCCGTCGTATGTTGGGATCTTCACCTGTCCGGGATCTGGCGCAGCGCTGGTCGTGTGATGGATCTGCGACTTTACGGTTTTCCCCTCTGCCGCAGTTTTTGCAATGTAATCGCGAAGATCATCGAGATCGTGATTAGCAGTTTTGCGAGAAGGCATGTGCGTTCTGTTAGCGACTCTGGCCTGCTCCTCAGCCTGCTCTTGCTGCTCGTTCCAGAGGAGGTTTTCTTCTTCCTCCTTCATGGGTTCGTTGAGCTCAGAATTGCGGCGAGCTTCTCGACCCTTCACCTTTCTTGGGTGAATGTCAACATCCTCGTCCATAGGATCAGTGTGGTTGTTGAAGTCTAAGTCGATTCGCTCGGCCTCATGTTCCTCTGTTTCTTTTTCAAGAGCTGGGAGGTCATTCGCGCCAGCCCGGGTCGCGACAGGTGTGATCTCATCGAGATTTGGTTCCGATGGTTTCTCATGCGCGTCACGGGGTGCTCCAGGCAGACTCGCAAAGTTGAGTCTTCTTTCGCGGAGTCTGGTAGTTCCACGCGGAAGGATTTTTTTGGTTCTCGCAGTTAAGGCCTCGACTTGTTTTGCGAGAGAGTTGGTGAGTTCGTCATGTTCTGCTGATTTCGAGAGTCGAGAACATGTTTTTCATCTCCTCGAACGCCCCGATGTTTGGGTCAGCGTTGACGTCTAGGCCACACGATACATCTTCCGGAGCGATACGAAACCACCAAAAGCGTTAAAGAACCGCGTCGCTTTGAAGAAATGTCTAAATACCGATTGACGCCAAACCTACGATCGAGTCTTGGAACCGATTGACGACTGAACTTAAGGCCGATCTAGACGTCGATTGGAACCAAGACAGGAGGTCCGTCTTGGCGCCAACTGGCGCCAAGACCAGGGCATGGTCTTGGTGCCAACTAGCGCCAAGACAGACCAAGGCATGGCCAACTGGCGCAGACACGCGGATAACGTTCGGTCGTAGTCCGTTGACTAAACCACGTCCTTTCCGATCGTCATTTCCTTCGA
>OVAN01006192.1:0-21800 GCA_900406275.1 Anastatica hierochuntica | reverse complement strand
TATATATATATATATATATATATATATATCAAAATATGTAATTCAAGCAGCTTGCAACCCAAGTATAAAATGTAACATAAACATGTATATTATACGCGATTGCTTCGTGCACATTTGCTGGAAGAAGTTCTACAAATGCAAGAGGGAAAAGTCGTTGCATAAACACGTGACAATCATGACTTATCATACCAGCAAATCGATTCCTCTACTCAACATAGCTCGACAGGTTAGAGACAAACCCATCAGGAAACTTCAGTTCTGATGTCGCCCATTTAAATAACATTAACTTTGCCATTGAAGATAATCGAAAAATAGGAACTGAGGCTTTTCCATCATGTGTGATGTGCAACTCTCTTCTTGAGCATATGTCAGCTAAGTCACGCCTTGACTTAACATTGTCTTTCGTCTTTCCTTGCACATTTAAAAGTGTGTTCATGATGTTATCAAAAAAGTTCTTCTCGATGTGCATCACGTCAATATTGTGGCGTAGTAGATGTTCTTTCCAGTAAGGAAGCTCCAAAAATATACTTTTCTTATGCCAGTTGTGGTGTTCCAGGTATCCATCTGACATGTTACTTTGAGTATGCCAATTACAACCGCGAGGTTCTGTAAACAAAGCTCCATAATGATCAATTTGCTCTTTAAGTTCTTCACCTGATAGATACACAGGTGGAGGCACGCACACCATTTTTTTCTTCCTAAATAATCTTTTGTTTTGTCGGTAAGGATGGTTGATAGGAAGAAACAGATGGTGACAATCAAACCAACTTGTTTTCCTTCCATGCTTTAGTTGGAATGCGTCAGTACGATGTATACAATAAGGCAAGACAACCGCCCGTGCGTTGTTTAACCTGAAAATATCCCGTATGTAGGGAAGTCGCTTATTCTCCACATAAGCACTGCACACATCGTAAAATTCCTTCTCCTTGAACAATCATACATGCGAACTCCATTATGCCAGAACTGCTTCAACTCTTCGATTAAGGGCTATAGAAAAACATCAAACGATCATTTTGGATGTTTGGGCCCAGGGACCAAAATACTCAAAAATAGAAACTCCCTTTGCATACACATCTCAGGTGGGAGATTGTACGGCGTAACGATTACTGGCAACAACGAATATTGTCTACCAGATATATCAAACAAACTAAATCCATCCATTCATAAACTAAGATAAACATTACCACTTTGCCAAGCGAACTCAGGGTGTACCGAGTTAAAGTGCCTCCACGCTCTCGTATCTGATGGGTGTAATCTCTCCATCTGTCCGATTGTGTTATGCACGCAACCTCATTGATTGAGCAGTCCTTTCCGATTGGTACATGCATTTCAATCTATCGGTTATAGGGAGATACCACATC
Organism: Anastatica hierochuntica; assembly: GCA_900406275.1. Classification (NCBI taxonomy): domain Eukaryota; kingdom Viridiplantae; phylum Streptophyta; class Magnoliopsida; order Brassicales; family Brassicaceae; genus Anastatica; species Anastatica hierochuntica. The sequence goes on along the minus strand of OVAN01006192.1, from coordinate 20,439 downwards.
CTTTGGTATGATATTTTATTCCGACCAACACCTTTAGGCCTATATTTCGGCTTTTGGCAAAAACGACATTCCTGCAATTTTTCACCGTCTTTCCAGAACAGCATACAATAGTCCACACATACATCAATTATCTCAGATGGCAAACTAAGACTATAGACCAACTTATGCAGCTCATAATACGTCTCAACATCCAAATTATCAGATGGTAAATACTCTTTAATCAAAGCAGTCAAATCATCCATGCAAACTTCAGCTAAATTATGATATGTTTTAATTGTCCTCATTCTAGCAGCTAATGACAATTTAGAGTGTTCTTCTCTACATCCTTCATATATTGGTTGATTTGCATCGTTTAACATGTCGTAGAATTTTTTTAGCATCTAAATTTGGTTCTTCGACTACATTTTCAGACGGGGATGCAGTAGGTTGATGGAATGCATTTGTGACCATTTCATTAATTCTATCGTTTTGACTAACTTCATNATTTCATTAATTCTATCGTTTTGACTAACTTCATGATGATAATAATTACCAAAGTCATATGATTGGTGTTGATCATGCATATCATCAGTAGGTTCAACATTGTCTACATATTGATGACAGTTACTACTACTACTGCTACTACCAACATTACCACTACATCCCTCTTCTCCATGTTGTAACCAAATAAAATAGTGCAGTGTAAATCTTCTGTTTAACTAATGCTTCCAAACATTTTCAACTAGATAAAATCTTGTATTCTTGCATTTTTTACATGGACAGAAGATCTTACCGTTGTCTACAGTAATCGGTTGGTTGGTAACTTGATGCATGAATATTTCAAGTGCTTCAATAAATTCATTTTTCACCATTCCGTCTGAATATCTATGCATGTATATCCATCGTCGGATGTAGTATAAGTCACCTGAAGACATGTTTGTTTCTCTGTTTAGTGAGAGAGGAAGATGATCAGAGAAAAATGATTTTGAGGTGTGATTGAGTTGTATGCATAAAGCAAGTATTTATAGTAAAGTCTACAAATTTACCATCGAATTTACAACGAGAATTAACAACCAATTTACTTCGATAACACTTAGCTACATTTTAACGACTTTTAAACGTCAAATTCGCAATGAAAGTATTCGTTGTTATTAGACCATTACGCATGTGCGTAATTATGTTTTCACCTACCAACAATTCGACGTATATCCATTGTTAAGAAACATTGAAAACAATTCGTCGTTATTTAGACGTTAATTTACGACAATTTTGAGGCTAATTCTACACTCGACGTTAATAAGTCGTCAATATGACGACAAATAACGAGTACTTAACGAAGAAATAACGAAAATACCATAAGTCGTCGTTAAACATTCGTTAAGTCGATGCAAATTTAACAACGTCTCAATTTCGACGTTAAAATTCGACGCTACAAGACTGTTTTCTTATAGTGTGAATTGATCTCCCGTGTTGGAAAACACCATATAAATTGCAGCTATGCCATACATCCTCTATGTGGATAGGTTGATAAGATCGTTTACCGACAAGCATAAATGGTTTTAGATGGGTTGCACAATCTTCACCAACGAGAGCTATTATTTTAACCAAGAATTCATCGGGAAAATTAGATAGAGATGACATTTTGTGCTTATACTACAAAAGAGTGCAGATATGGACAAAAAAGGTTACTTATGGTGGTTCATATATATGAAAAAGTTGACCCATAATCTTTCCAACGGGTATTCACCTATTAAGAAAACTTTATTGTAAAATTGGTGGAAAAATTAAAATGTTTAATTAAAGGAGTTTGGAATAAATGCACAGTTGGTCAAAACTTCTACAAACCGAAACGTTGGACATTAAGTACCATATTTACAAGATCTTCGTAAATATCTATATATAAGATATGCACTTTCATTTCTTTCTCCATAATTAATGTCCGTAAATGTTCAAACCTAAACCCACCATATTACTTGAAGAATATATGTCATGATTACTATCATAAATGTAAACAGTAAATATTTATATAAATGACAACATAAGATTTGGAGAATATTGTGTTCATTAAATATCGACGTTATTTGTTATCTCCAATGTCTTTGTTAAAATTTGATTTCATCAAAGATCTAAAACTGTCTCTACGGATTAATTAGAGCATAAACGTGAAGGCGCTTCGTTTTTGGCGTCAATGTTTTGCATCTGATGAAACGCTCGAGGCTATTTTAATCGATCAAAAGGTACTTTTATGTTTATATTTAAAAGTGTTATATATAAAATTTTAAAATATCTACTAACTTTATGAAATAGGGAAATCAAGAATGACATTTACTCAAAATCAGCATTTTGAAGATGATCAAGGTATTAATAAAGCTTTTTTACGTTTTCATCTTTTTCTTTTTTTGGCGGTTCTTTTTTTAATTGGTTTCACCATAGTCCTCCCTAATCACATCTTTGTGCTTTGTGTTTTGAAAGTTTCAAACAACTCGATTCATCAAAGGAGTTTCAAGATGAAAGAAGATGAATTTAAGAGATCATTCATCTCATTTTCTGCATTCCATAACAAAGGAAACGACTCAAAACCAAGATAAAAGAACATAAAAAACCAAGCTTTCTTTGTTATCTTTTATAACACCACAAGTTCAATGTTTGTATTAGTGTTGTTAGGACTTGATTGTTGATGTTTTTTTTTGTTATTCAAATAAGACTTCACATAATTTTCATCGTTATGAGCAATATAATATATCATAGTTTTTTTTTTACTTTCTTCGTCATAAAAGAAAGATTTTTTGGAGTGAGTTTCGTTATGCAATGATGGCATATGTATGAAAAATATTGTTTATGTTCTATTGATCACAACCGATAGATACCCTAATATAGAAGTAACAAAATTTTACTTCTTAGTAGTAAAGAATATTTTAAATGATTATTATTATCATTAGCACAAAAAATAAGTCGAGTAATTATTTTACCAAAAAATCGGGAATTATGTATTCTTCATTAATTTGTGTAATATATACGTATTTTTAATTCTATTAGATCGTGAGGAGGATAGATTATTAAATGTTTTTAATTATGTTAAAGCTAAAAATTATCAAAATTTGAAATAATATATGTTAAATACGAGGATATATTACTTACATCGTTTAAATAAAAAATAAAAATAATATTAGTTTTTTAATACGAGAATAGATTTTTTGCACCATTTAAATAAAAAATAAAAATATATTAATTTTTCTATAATTAGAAAGTATTTAAATTTATATCAAGAAAACATTAAATAACCGATTTTGATGTATTCTAATAAAGTAAATACTTTAAAACAGTCAATATGTGTATAAAATTGAGTTTAAAGCGGTCAATATGTGTATAAGGTAAATACATCTAATGGAAATTGAGTTTTTTATGGAAAGCAAATCATACTCGAAATTTTGTTAAATTTGATATATAAATATATATTAATAGACAAAGATTCATTAGCTAATTAAGATTAGTCATTTTTAACTAAATAACGAGTCTGCACTTTTTAAATATAAATCAAATATCCAAAATTGATGTTGAAACTAGGAATAAAAGCAATGCGCAAATTGATTAAGGTACTTTTAAATTTTGAATGATATTTATATATATATATATATATTATTTTAAAATATAGTAAAAATAAATAAATAATATTTTGGATATCTGAAAAAAAAAATATTTTAACTACTTTTTAGTTATTTGGTTATAATATAAGATGATTACATATTAATATTTATATTTTCATACCAACTAGTACAATTTTCTTATGAAAAATATAATATGATAATATTTGGTAAATTAAAAAACTTAAAGAAAATTTAATTAACCTAAATAGAAAAAATCGAAATTATTACTTTAAATATGAACATATAAAATGTGGAATCATATTAAATATTTGTAAATGAAAATCAGCCAATTGAATCGATCATTCATATTGTTGTATTGAATAATCCTGGTTGTTTTCTTTCTGTTCATATAATGCATACTGCTTTAGTTGCTGGTTGAGCCGATTCGGTGAGAAGTATATTATCGATCTACCTAACTTTATTGCATATTTTTTGGAATAAATGATTAAAAATTATTCAGTTACCTCAAGTGGAGTTAGCAAAAAAAAATGTATTTTAAAATTTGAATAGTTTTTAAAAATTTCTATGATATAATAAAAATATCAGTTACTGATAAAGTTACTAATAAAAATCTTGAAATTCCAGTTACTGATAAAGAGCCAGTGGCTTGATGTCGATGCTCACAGAGGTGTGACGCTAGATTTTGTATGACCACAAACTAAAAATATAATTATGTTTTGAGATTTAAGATTGTTAAACGAACGTTTATCAAAAAATAAAAGTTATTTTAAAATTTTTAAAACATAAAATATTGACTATATAGTATTACATTTAACATAATAGGATCCAATAAGAATGTTTAAATACATGAGTTTTTTCGACAAGCGAGATTATTCTATATATACGTAAATATGTTAATATGTTAGTACGATAGCTGATATCATTTTTAAAATAGTTGTAATTTTTATAAATTCCATATCACAATTTCATAAACATATGAACATCTACAAGTGGGCAAAAATACTCAGAACCGAAGAACCAAAACGAACATATAAATGCTAAATATCTAAACGGATCATAATCTCTTAGAACCAATGAACCGAAATTGAACTGAGAACTGAACGAGACCAAAATATTCAACAATAAAATTATAAATTGATAATCTGTATTTTATTTATATCCAAAATAGCAAAAGTATCCAAATATTTAACTATCTTAATTCTATTTATAAAAGTTAAACTACTTTTTACGCAATTAAATATAGAAATATCATAAAATTTAACCAATTTAGTTTTTATTTTCGGGTAACTCGAGGAATACATGAATCTAAATATAGTCCGATTTCATAATAGTTACTAAATTTAGGAACAAAATCGAATTAGAAACGGAAGAACCCAATCAAAACTGAACCGAATTTTTGAAATACTCGAACAATTCATAAACCTAACTACCTTAAGATCCGAAGAGACGAACCGAAGTCGAACCAAATAATCGAACGTCCATCCTTATGAACATCTTTAAGATTATAAATAAGATGGTTTAAACAAATTTTTGATGCGCGTAAATTCTACTATCAAATAACGTTATTTTATTATAAAATTTCCATGTCCGCACCGAATAGGGGCTCTTTATCTAGTATCAATATATAAGATATGCACTTTAATTTCTTTCTTCATAATTAATATCTCTAAATGTTCAAACATAAACCCACCATATTACTTGTAGAATATATGTCATGATTACTATTATAAATGTAAACAATAAATATTTTTATAAATGGTAGCATAAGATTTTGAGAATATTGTGTTCATTAAATATCGATGTTATTGTTCCTGCCACAATATGCCTAGTATAACATTCATATATATATATATACTAGGTAAGTACTTGCGTGATACGCGAGTAAAAATAAAAATATTTAGAGTCTAAAATTAATAACATGCATAATTATAGTTTGTACTTTAGATTAAATCCTCTTTAAATTGCTGGCTCGTGTAAATTAATTATAGATTAAAATCTACGTTTAGTTTTTTATTTATTGTATATTTACCACAAATAAAAAATTCTTAGATTGTCTTAGATTAGTGAAAAATTATAAATAACAATATTTTTAAACGAAGAGAGTGTCCTTAAATAAATTATATATTTCATATTACGTAAAAATGATTTGAATAAACAAAAAACTTATATTCCGAGCCATAATTATTCTTACATGTTTGATAATTCTTTTATAATGATTCAATTTTCTGTATTATATAAGAACTATTATGAAAAACATGTATTAGATTATAATTTTTCAGTGTTATACATTATAGAATTTATGTGTATTTTATAACTTTTCTTATAAGATTATATAATTTCCTTTTATTTAATTTTTTAATAAGCTAGTTTCATAGTTTTCCTTTTTTGTTAAATTATATCTTTTAAAAGTAAATAACCAAGAATAGGAAAGTTTATATTAATTTCTATTTTTAAATTGACACATGTCACGATCTAAATTAAACATTGACAAATGTCGAAATTCGGTCAGTTACAATTTGCTTACGTGTCGCGCTCACGTCAAACGCGTTCAGCTTTATTTAATTATATATATATATATATATATATGATTATATATACATGCGTACATCTTTCATGAATCTGCATACACCTTATCAAAATATACGAATAATCAAACACGAGTCCATTACGTTAGAAAATCATCCATTCAAAAATGACTTAAACATAGAAAATCTAAACAGTGGAGATTCGATGAGTTTAACCATTGAACAATTAAAGAAAATATTAACAAAGATGCTTAGAAACTTCAAATGGATATAACAAGGGGTTGTAGGAAGAGAGATATTATACAGATGACGATGCCTAGTCGAAAACATCCAAAATGTCCTCTCCAATTTCTTTCCAGTTTATGTGAGGGACTCTGATGGCGTCGAGTTTCAACGTTTTTTTTCATTGTTTAAGATCGACTATCTACAATGTCAAAAAACAATAGAGTTGATTAATTGAAGAAGAAAGCTTCCATTTACATTTAAACAGTACCAATTGAATAACTGTTCCCCTTTAATCGGATGCAATCCCTAAAAAACATTAACACATCGAAACCGACAGCAGTTACAAGTTGTGCAATTAACTTCTTTACTTGAAGCTCCAGAATCGGATGCAAAAACTTTCTTTTTGTGGCGCCTTGACTCCTTTGACTGACCACTTACCCTTTCTACGTTAGCGATGGGAACATCAAATCGGACTCTTCGATTTGATTTTCGCCTTGTACTCATCATGTTCGTTGAAATTGGCTATGGTTACTTCGATTGCAATCAAGACAGAGAAGCAACTACTCTGCTGTGACAAACTCACGCTCTACAGAATCGGATATTCAATTTTGCTATTAGAGAGCGACAGCGACGAAGGTGTTCAACAATTCTTCGTGTATGGGTTTTTATTTTCTTTAATTTACTCTTAATTTAATTTATTTTCTTCAGCTTAGTGCCCTTTTTTCTTGTTCTTATCTCTCTCTAAGACACAATAAATTGTTCATTTGTCTCACTAAGAAACATGAGCATTTTCGTCCAATCAAATTGAATACTACCCTATGAGCCATAAAAACTTTCGAACTATCTTCTTCCCAATTATAAACTTAAAAGCTATCCTGTGACCAAATAACTTTTAGTTCTATAATTAAGAATATGTATAATTGGTGAATATGTAAAAATTTAAAGAGAATGAAACAAGAAGCTAAATGTATTTTTAAAATTTCATCTAAAAATCAACTATATTACAAAATATAGTGGAAAGAGAATCAATAAATATTGTACCAAAATTTAGATTCTAATTCATGGCAACTTGTAGAAACTTTATGAAAGGATTAAAAACTTTAAAAAATATAATTGTGGAAGTCTAAAATTCACCAAAAGATTTTTTGAAAAACTTTAAAGATCACCTATTGTTAAATAAAAGTAAAAATAGTTGATGAAATAAAAGTAATGGTTTATTTAAAATTCAACATTTAATAACTGAATCCGGTTTCTGGTTTAATGGTTTGTCAATTTTCGGATTTTTACAGGTTTTATGTAGATTTAGCCGGTTTGATTTTCTCTTGGTTTTACCATCAATCTGACCTGCCAATGTCACCGGTTTGCGGTTGAATATAGTCTGACCACCGACCTGTTCCGGTTTTAAAAATCATATTACTTTTAAAGAAAACTGAACCATTTTTTGTCGAAACATTAGTATGTTTTACCAAATTTGATTGAAAATATGGAAGTATGTAATCATTAATTATGTACATAGTTTGCATTTGTATGATATCACATTGTAAAAAAACATAAAAGAACATAAAATTTAGCAAATAAACATTTCGAAAAATTGTTCATTTATTTGACAGTTTTTTCTTTAAAAGGCTTAGATGATCAGTCAAGTAAGTCGGTAATCAACAATAATCTTTAATACATATATCATTAAGTTTATTACTGCATTCTGTTTTTCTTCGTGGTCATTTATCGCATTGAAACATTATGGATTTTGATGGCGGACATTATTTTCGTTTGGTGTTTTTGGTTGATAGTTGATTAGAGTTACGTTGCTTATTTTAGGAAACTTGTCTGCATGGGATCATGGAGGGCTAGAAGGTTGAGAAGTTTTCATTGTTGTTGAAAGAGGGTCAATGGTATTGTATATCCAATTTTAAGGTCAATAAGTATGGAGGGGATTATAGAAGTACTTTGCCTTATAAAGCCGTATTCATGCGCACAACGGAAGTGATTCGAATGGAGAATCCTCCAGTTAGTGTACCTCAACTTTATTACGCCGATTACTCTGATATTCTCTCCAACAAGAAAGACAATCATGTTTTGTTTGGTAACTCTTTCTCTTTATTGTTGTAATGGTTTCTCTTTATCTATTGGTTTTTTTAATAGTTACAACTGTGTGTTCACTTAGTCTATTCAATGTTTTACTCTTGGGTAGATGTTATTGGCATTTTTATCGCCATGGGTGCTTTGGAGGATATTGTTGCTAGGAGTGTTAGTACACCGAAGGTTGATGTCCATCTCCATGATGAATGGTATGTGGAGCATTTGATCGTGTGTTTTTTGCATGTTCTTTTTCTTCTTGGTAATGTTCTGCTTGTATTTTTCAAGGATTTTCAATCGTTGTGCACTCTATGGAGGAGATTACGCAACTTTTATTGTTACGTATGCGGCTGATCGTAAGGGTTATTCCATTGTTTTTTTTTTCATTTGGATGGTTAAAGAGTTTAGAGGTCCTTTCTCCTTATTGATATCTTCGATTTATCACCTTTTTGAAAACATGGAAATTGGCCTTAAATTTTTTGGTGCTTTCTTTGTCTTGTTATTAGGTGGCGTGAGTGTTTCAAACACACTTAGTTATTCACAACTATTGTTAGATCCGTTGTTACCCAGGTAGAGGCATTCCGGTCTAGGTAGATTTATTTGTCGATATTTTGTTTACACTAATGTTGTTTGGTCATTGCAGTGAATTAACTTTTGATGCTTTGCAAGGTTTCATGGAGGTGTTGTTATCCCCAAGCTCGGCGTTGTGCAAATCAGTGGACTAAATGTTGATTACCGGCAAGAGTTTATTTTCTTTAATGTAAAGAGGGACATTGGGGAGATTCTTACTTCTGCTAATGTGATAACTTTTTTTAGGCGGATGCGTATGCATCACGTCTATTTTCATTTTTTAAGTTTTCTAAGCCTTTTATGATTTTAGGATGAACGGTGTGTTTTGGTCGGGACTTTAGATCATGTCTCAAAAGACGGTGATTGTTTTCTATCATTTGTAAGACTTGTGAGGCCACGGTTCAGCCATATGTGGAGGCAACTGACGAGGACGGTGCACCTCGTTTTTGATTTTTAGACGTGTGGTGATGTTACTGACATTGTTGCAAGGTTGGTCTGAATAGGTGGTTTGGTATGTTCTCCTTTCTTCTTTTACGTCCTTAATGGTCATGATAGTTCTGTGAGCTATCATGTCTTAGGTACCGCCTTATTTTTTATGTCTCTGATGGTGGAGATGATCAGATCAAATTGTTTTTTTCATAATATGGCTCAGAAGCTATTGGATGGTCAAACCTTTGATGATTTGGCGGCAGAGGTAATTGGTGAGGATTATTGGGTTCTTCTTCTTGTATTGAGTGGTTTGTTGGGAAAGCAAATGTTGTTCAAAGTTGCAATAAAGCCTGATAATTTGAAGTGGAAGAACTTCACCTATAGAGTTGAGCTCTTCACGAATGATGATGATCTGCTTGCTGAATTTGCAAAACGCCCATTGGTATGTTATGTTTTTGTTAGCTCGGTGGTTTTATTTTCCTAGTTTTTGCATATGTGACCAGGTTGTTTTTCTTTTTGGTGGTAATTCTCGATCTCTTCAAGAGAAAATGGGTTGTTGTTGCGGAAGAAGATAAAGTTGAAAGGTGTTCGAAGGGGTAGTTTAGTTTTAGGTTTATATGGTTTTTGGTGTTATTTTGTTTTTCGGGTTTTAGGCTAACTTCCTATGGCTGGTGTCAGTAGTTCTAGGTTTGTGTTCTGTATTAACTTACGTTTCTTTTTTTAATGGTTTTGTTACCGATTCAACGTTGTGCGGCTCGAATCTTATTCGTTGGTTATTGTTATGTTTCGTGTTTTTAATCGTCCTCGCACAATTACACTCAGTACATCATCTTTGGATGTGTTACTTTTGTAACCAAGAAAGATAAAAGTGACGAAAAACCAACTTTCGCACCATCGATACATTATTTTGTACATTTTAAACTTATTAAATTTATAATATGTCAGCTCATTAGGTTGTATTTGTTTCTACCATCTAGCTGTTTTTAGCTCATTGGATTTATAAAGTTTCAGATGATAAAATGTTTGAATAAAGAAATAGTGATTAGGCAAAGAACTTCTTTTAATATATGCAAATGATCCTAAACACAAAATTGTATTATGTGTTTTAAGATTGTCTTTTTGAGGTTTGCCTTGTACATCAAAATTCTATACAAAGGTAATTGACTCCTTCCTTTTCCAATGAACTGTCGTATTTTAAAAATTATGCAATTTCAAACGGCAACGTGAGTAATTGATTTCTATAGATATACATGTATTGAATAATATTTATATTCAATATATATTCATGTGTACCAAGATAATAGTGATATATTAGATACTTATCGCGATCCTCTTTTTTATGGATTTAGGTTTTATCAATGTGGTTTTTGTATTGTATAAATGGTAGATTTTTTGGATTATTTGTTGTTAGGTCATTGGTGTCTCTTTGCCATACTCCCCTCTTTTGTTATTGAGTTAAGTTCTACCGAACAAATTTCTGTTTGTTAATCTCCTGTTTTTGTGAATGCTCTATTTAGTCTTGCTTTTAGATCAATTAAATTGACCTTTGTGAACTGAATGATATGGCTAATCGAATGATCGCAGGCTGGTATGACGACACGATCTGCTGGTGCAAGAAAAGGAGGAAAGCTTCCTCGACGAGGTAAGATTTTTGTTTCCATTCGTTGCCAAATTGAGTTTTTAGCCGTTTTAATGGATTTTAAACTTGCCTTTAAAAATTACAGTACGTGTTGGAGGCAAACCAAAATTGTTAAAGGTGGGAAGATTATTATTTTTGTTCATTTTATTTAGTTTACACTAATCTTGTAAAATGTTAATGGTGAATTGGGTTTATGGGGTGTGGATGGAGTAGGTGCATGTCTTTCAAACTTCTTTGGATTATTTTGACATGTGAAAATACTAATAGTTGTTTGTTTAGTTTTATAGAATAAAATTTCTGTTTAACGTCATGAAAAACATTAGTTAGCGGTTAGTCAAAATATATGTTTCTTTTTAGTTGTGCATAGGGGTGAGCATTATGGGTAACGGGTCGGGTAAGTACGGGTAAAGGTCAGGTACAGGTAGTATGAATATCCGAAATCATTACCCGAAGCATACCCGTAATAATAAGGGTCGAGTAATGATGAGTAAGGGTCGGGTAAGAGTCGAGTCGGATAGTTAAAATCAATACCCGTTTAATACCATAACTCGTATTATATCAAAAATAACTCGTTTAATTATTGTTATTAAATTGTTAAAATAATATAATAATAGTATAATATCTTTTAGAATACTATCTCCTATAAATAACATTTATAAAACTAAAAATTAAAGTTACACTAAACATAAAAGTAATATTCAATAACATATTTATCGGTTTTAATTTTTTTCTAAAATTAACCTTTTATTTTGACAAAAAATGTTAATCTAACTAGTTAAATATTACTAATATTACGAAATTTATAGATTATTTTTAATTTTTAGTTATGTGAACGGATAATATGGGTACCCATATAATTACCCTTACCCGACCTTTACTCGACCCTTACCCGTTTAAAGAAAAATTCTCTACCTAAACGAGTAATTAGTATTACCCATACCCGACCCTTACCAGCTAATTCGGGTCGTGTATAGGGCGGGTCGGGTTACCTGACCCAAAATGCTCAGGCCTAGTTGTGCATTCATCGTCAAAATGTTTTCTCCCTGACCTCTAATATTTTTTTCTTAATAGAAGCATGCATATTTGCAATGTTTGATCTCCTGCTTTAGGTTATGGAAATTAAAATATATTTTGAAATTAATTGTTAGATCATTTCTCAGTGTGTATCATCATATTGGTATGTGTTTTTTCGTTCTACATATGGACAACGACTGCTCTACCTCATTTGTTTGGTTGTTATCCAATTATCCCTCTTGTTTTATCGGATGGCATTCGGGAGTCATATCTTTATTGTGCTTGGATTGCCAGGAGACGCTGTATGGATATTCACTGAGCTAAGAGATCTAGGGTGATGTTTTTATGGCGCATGGGTCCTGGGAGCACCTCTTAGAATTTGACGAGTCGAGGAGATGCTAGGATCGCGATACAAGAAGTCGACGCCTTGGTGTTATTAGGGAAAGAAAAATATTGAGAGCTTCGACAGGAGATGGGATTTACTTTTAGATTTTTGTAGCTAACAATTTGTTCTTATGTCTTAATAATCATTATTGATGATTTTTCATGCGCATACTTACTTCGGAAATTTTATCGTCAAGATGACTTTCTATGTTTTGTTGCAACTGACTCTGAACCCGGCGATGGTTCTGACTGTGAGCTTCTAGAAAGAGATGATGAAGTTTTGGGATTGGTTCGAGTTAATTGCAAAATTTTAACCTCCTCAGAAAGGTCTTTTTCGTTTATATAAGTACTCTCTTCTATATTTGCTTGTGTGGTTTCTTTCTTTTCTAATTGATATAAATATTTAGGGTATGTTGACAATGGGAATCCAACTTATATGTGTTCTGGCTATGGAGCTTATATGTGGTTTTGAGAACGTATAGATAGGAGGTGTGAATGGGGTAGCCCGATTTTCACTATGTGCTGTCATAAGGGAAAAGTTAAGCTCACTCTGATGCAAGATCCTCCTAATAATTTTTAGGAATTTCTTTATAATGGTGATTCTCATGCAAAGCATTTCATGAGTTTGTACCGACGTATGATATGTTGTTTTTTTCGATCTCCCTTGGTGGCGTTGTTGATCATTGTGTTAATAATAGAAGGTGTCCTTATGTTTATCAGCTATGCGGTGAGAATTATCATCGTATCTTCTACCATCTCCAAGAGAGATGCCTATTTTTCTTCAGCTGTATATTCATGATACTTTGAATGAAATCACAAATAGAATCAACGCGTATAGGTAATATTTTAATATTGAATGTGGATTTTATTACTTAGTCATGGCTCTAATTTTACACATTCTTGTGTTAGGAAAAATGGCGCAAGTGACAATCTTGATTCTGAAATTGTTCGATACCTTCAAAAGATGTTGGATAAACATAACGTTTATGTCAAGGCTTTCAGGAGTGCTAAGGAGAGAATTAATTTAGAGCAGGATACTTCTAAATTGCATCTTAAGTTAGGGGCTACGAGAACCTCCGATGGACGTGTTCATAATTTGTCGTCCGGAGATGAGGTCGTTGGATGGATACTTGACGACTTTGGTTTTGGTGTTAAAGAACATAATATTATTATTCAGAGTAGGTCGAGTAAGTTGCAGCGTATCAGTAAATTGCCTCTGGCTTACTTAGCACTCCAGTATCCGTTGTTCTTTCCATATGGTGAAGATGGATTTCGCTTAGGGATTGATATCGGTTTTATCGATACATTGGGAAGGAAGAGAACAATGAATACTTTTAAGGAGTTATTTTGCTTACCATATACAGCAGAGGGATGGTGAGGCTCCAACTATTGTGATGTCCGGTAGGCTATTCCAGTAGTTTCTGATGGATGAGTATACTATGATTGAAAGCAATCATTATCGCTATATTTGGTTGAATCAAAAGAATCTTTGCTCGAATAGTTATGGTGATATCATTGAGTCTACTGAAAAAGGGTGTTTCTGATTTGTCTATTTGGGGAAGACGTATTTTTATACCCTCTTCGTTCAGGGGTGATCCTAGATATATGATGCACCAATATCTTGTTGCAATGGCAACGTGAAAATATTTCGGGTATCATGATCTTTTTATAACTATCACTGGCAACCCTAAATGGACGGAAATAACAATGTATCTCCAAAAATATCGGTTGAAGATTGAAGATCGCCCATATATTTGTTGCAAAATTTTCAAGATCAAGTTAGACAATATAATGGATAATATAACTAAAAAACATGTTTTGGGTCAGGTTTCTTCTGGTATTTTTTCCCCAGCTCTTTTACTCTTTTACGTGGTCTTTCTATGCATGTAGAAAAAAATTGGATGGTTATTGATATTTAGGTTGTTACGCTCGGGTACAAATGAATTAATTTACCTAAAAATGTTTTCAAAAATATAACACATTTTGCTAAGAAATATAATAATGTTAAAAGTCAAATGTGATTAGCCTAATTGGATCATTTTTTTTTTTGGCTAGACAAGTATATGGACCACGCCCACGAATTGGTGATATTTTTTACCATCATATTTGTTTTCTAATCATTTTTGAGTCATTTGGTGAGCAAGGTTAAGCCTTTGCTCATGCTCGGTTATGATAAATGAGGATTTATTTAATTACTTCTTGCATGTAAAGAGATGTCTTTTGGTGGTGATCTATAGTACATTTTCTTTTTTGATAAAATGTTTCATTGTGTTTTTTTCTCCACATCTTTGTACACTATAGAATTCCAGAAAAGGAGTTTGTCGCATATGCACATCTTGTTGTTTTCCTGCATCCAACTTTCAAGCTTATAGATGGTGACCATATTGACAAAGTTATAACTACGGAGATTCCAGATTCAGTGTTGGAGTCCGAGCTGTATGAAATAGTTGGTAATCTAATGATTCATGGTCCTTGTGGTCTAGTAAATATGAATAATGTGTGCACCGTGGATGGGAAGTGCAATAAGTTTTATCCCCAAACGTTTAGCGATGCGACAACGATCAACGAAGATGGTTACCCAATATATAGGCGTCAGCGTGCTGAACAGTTTGTCCAAAAGCGATGATTCAATTGCGATAGATATGTGGTTCCATGTAACAAGGATCTCACTTTGCGATCTTGAGCTCATGTGAATGTCGAAAGGTGTAATAAATCACGGTCTATGAAATATTTGTTCAAGTATATCAACAAGGGTCCCGATTATATTGGGGCCACAGTCATTGATTTAGACTATGCGGTGGATGACATGAAGCAATATTTCATCTACAGGTAAAAGTTAGTTACGTTTTTCTAATGCCTTTTTTCTTCATTTTGTAGTTTCCTTTCTTGCAGTGCATGTTCATTACTATGTGTTTTTAATTGTTAAACTGATGGGTTTTAGGTTTAAGTGTTAGGGTGTGTTCTGGTTTAAGTTCTGCATGGTTAACCAGCTCTTCTCTTGTGTATAGGTACATTTCAGGGATGGAAGCAACTTGGCGAATACTTTCATATCCAACTCAATACCAAACTATTTTAGTAGAGAAATTACCTTTTCTTTTGCACAATCAGTAGTTGGTTATTTACAATGAGGACGATCCAGTTGATGATGTCATAGCCAAACCTTCGGTGAACCAGAATAAAATTTCTGGCTGGATGGAATAAAATGTCAATTTTCCAGAGGCTAGAGACTTAACTTATTCTGAATTTCCAACAAGGTTTGTTTGGCATTCGAAGGATCGCATGTGGAAACCTAGGCTTAGGGATTTTGTGATTGGAGGATTACTTACGTACCATGTACATTGGGCGAGGTGCATTATCTTTGTGTTTTTCTTAATAAGATAAAGGGCCCAAGGTGTTATGAAGACATATGGACAGTTTCGGGTGTTCTATATCCTACCTTGAAGGATGCGTATTATGCCCTTGGGGTGCTCGATGATGATAAAGTGTATATTGAAACTATCAGCGACGCGAGTTTGTGTGAAACAGCCTGACAAATGAGAAAACGTTTTGTCATTATGTTAATATCGAAAAGTCTAACTTCAGCCGAGAAGGTTTGGGGAGAAACATGGACTTACTTATCCAAAAACGTTCAACAAGAACAAAGGAAACGTTGGAAGAGATCACATAAGTCAAAATGATTCATTTTTGAACATTTATTGTGAGTTGTTATAAGTATGTTTAAGGATTATTTGGCATTGGTTGCTGCTCTCCGGTTAAAATGAGTAAATCAATTCTTAAGATAAAATAAGATACATATTAGACTTGTTTAGTCTGGTTGAATTATTCAAATTTGTGATCTTAGTTATTAGTCTTAGATCAATGTATGAGAATAAAGCCTGGTAGTTTTGAAAATGCGCTATGTGTTCGCATTCTTTTCGATTTGATTTTTGTATAATTATAAACATGAACAGAGAGGGCATGTATCCTACACTAATTTATTATGATCGTAGCTATATAGGGTGTCTCCAGTTTTATCATTGTGCTCTATTTAATTTACTTATATTATAAGATTATATTTTAAGAATGAAAGTGGGCCTTCTAATTTATGAGCCGCAATAAATCTGGTAATCTCTTTTTAGTTTAATTTATAAAACAAAAGAATACGAGATTTTTGTATCTATATATCGTGTAAAGCATCTGATCAAAAATTTTTTAGTTTGACTTCGATTTGTTTCTAAAAATTGATTATGGTTGTCTTGTGATTGGCATATCTGATGTTGACGAATAATCAGAAAAAATCACGCATTACTTGAGATCAACAAGTTATTGCGTGTCAACGGAACTTCGTTGAAAGATATACCCGATATGCCCCAACCCTGCAGTTTTCACAATCAGAGAGTTGACAACCTTTTGCTAATGGATGAGCTAAGTTATGATCGAAATACTGAAATGCCTATGTTTCTAGAGTTGCTGCCTAAGTTGATGGATGAGCAACATCCCATTTACAGAGAGATTTTTGAAGCATCGATTCATAATAAGGGTGGTGTGTTTTTCATCTATGGGTTTGGTGGCACAGGTAAGACATTCTTGTGGACTATTCTCTTTGCCGCTCTATGATCCAAGGGTTTTATTGTCTTGAATGCAACGTCTAGCGAGATCGCTTATTTGTTGTTGTCGGGCGGACGAGCGACACGTTCTAGGTTTAGGTTACCTATTAATCCGAGTTAGAGTACTAAGTGTTCATTCGATTCACGGTCAGATCTGGCTGAGGTACTATGTCAATGTAAGTTGTTAATTTGGGATGAGACTCCTATGATGAGTAGGAATTTTTTTAGACTTTAGATAGTAGTGTGCGTGACATTATTAGGTCCAATGGAGATGCTCCGTTCGGGAGAAAGGTGGTTGTCTTTAGGTGTGATTTTAGACAGATTCTTCCCGTATTTATCGGTGGTGGTCGTGCAGAGATTATCTTAGCTTCATTGAATTCTTCCTACTTATGGAGAACCTGAAAAAATTTGAGGTTGATGAGGAACATGAGATTACACGCTAGAACAAACGAGCGCTCCCTCCACAAGCTGTAGCGTTTTCACAATTGATTCTAGACATTTGCGATGGTAAACTCAATGGTGACGATGAGATGGAAGCTGGGGCTAAGATACCAGAGGTTTTGTTGATCACAGAGTGTGTCGATCCTATAAAAACGATTATTTAGGAGGTCTATGAAGAGTCTTTGGATAAGGGTTCCAATCCTAAATTTTTCAGATTGAAAAGTTTTAGCTCCGCAAAATGTCAACATTGATGTGATAAACGATTATATGTTATAGCAGATGTCAAGTAGATTCTCTCCTCTTGTTCGTATACTTTATTCATATTTTTGTCGCTTATTTGAGCTTGTGTTGGTTTTTTTTCTTAAGTGAGGAGAGAATTTACCTCAGTTCTGACAGTATTGAGAGTTGCGATAGAAGTGTCAAGGGTAGTATAATTTACTCAGAAGAATTCCTTAATAGTATTAAGTTATTTGGTTTTTCCATTCATGTTCTCACATTGAAGGTGGATGCACCTATTATGCTGTTGCGGAACATTGATCCTAAGGAGGAATTGTACAATGGAACCAAGCTTCAGATTACACAGTTAGCTGACCATGTGATTAAAGATAAGGTTATTACCGACGATAGGGTCGATCAGAAATTCTTAATACTTAGGATGTTTGTTTCTCCTCTCGACACAAGGTTCCCTTTTGGCATGCGTCGTCGCCAATTTCCAATCACTATTGCATTTGCAATGACTATAAATAAGAGTTAGGGACAGTCATTGGAAAAGGTTGGTTTGCATTTGCCTAAACTGGTATTCTCGTATGGACAACTTTATGTGGCTTGCCGAGAGTCTGATCAAGGAGTGGTTTGAAGGTATTTGTCACAAATGAAAATGGACTGCCAAATAAAACAACTAGATTTGGCATCTATAAAGAAATGTTCCAAAACATAAACTAATAATGGTTTTTTTTAAAATTGTACTTATTTTTCTTGTATTTTCAACTCTTGTTTTTACAACATTTCAAATAGATTCTCGATTAAAATATTATTCATGCACGTATACCCCCGCACGGACCAACACCTAGTTAATAAAAAAAATTTGGCGGTTTTTACAAAACTACCATTTAACCTTATACAAGCAAAACATATTGGGGATAATGGATGGAAAATTAAAGAACTTTTTTGTTGGGTGTAAGATACCTAAATAATTTCTTTTTTGGGTGTTTCACCCAATTTTCTCTTTTTCATACTAAGGTCTTGATAAGCTTTTAATAAATTACCCCGTCAATTGTCATTCGATTATGTGACATCTTGGATTACTCTATGGTATATGCATAATCGAGTGGAATGCATTTGACGTGAGTTTGACATGTCGTCAAATTGTAACTCACGAGATTTCAACACGTGTCGCTAATCGACCGGATTATTGACATTTGTCGAGTATTTAAATTTTCCAATTTCGTGTAAAAAAATTTTCTATTTCACACAAATAAGTGAATTTTCTATTTCCATTAAACATTGAAAGTTGAATATTAAATATTTTATTTCAATTAAAACATTCAATATTAAATATTATATATGCACACATGATAAAATTATTATATTTAATTAAGAATGTTGTTTCACGTGATATTAAAAAATTTGATTAACTTGGATTATATCGGCTGTAGCTCATAATTTTTCAATAACTAATATTGATTTCAATCTACATTTTAAATTTACGAATTAAAATTTTTTTGTCAAATTTTACGAATTATAGTTAGTTACGTGGATTTCATCTTTATAACATAAAATTTTAATGACATTTTTATATTTAATTTCTCTTGTATCATACGAGATCTTATCTAATTTATAATAAGTTAAACTTCATTGCAAAAGAAACAATACTTTTTTAGATGAGATCCATTTTTATGTTTTTGGAAAATAAAACGTTCAAATATGTGCAACATTATTTGTTGGTTCCAACAGTCGTCAACGAGATATTAATTTCATATTGGAGTTCAAGACTTGAAGACTGTAGTCCTTTAACCTTCTCATTTATGGAGAAGACTTACCAAACTTCCTCATGTCGGGGTTATGAAAGATCGATTTTCCACTTCTTTCTCTTTGTAGGAGAGATTTTTTCCATTAAATTTTCTCTCTATGAGAGATACTCTTCTCTAGGTTTTAAAGTCGAAGAATATCATCGTTTTCCTAACCGTTTGTTATCTTGTGTCCACACGGGACCGTAAGGTGCAACCGAACTCACTCCGGTGAGAACCAAGGTTTTGGAGTGTTTGTCAACGTCACAACATAAGGTGATTGTTCTCAAGTTCAAAGAATTCGGAGTGCGGGTTGATTTCTTCGGGATCTTACTTGTTTTTGGCACGTTCTTCAACTCTTTTGATGTTCTAGCAAACTTTTTAGGGTTTGTAAACTTATCTTTTTATCGTATTATCTTCTTTATTTTTGAGTTAGTGCATCGAGTGCACGATGTTGCCCCTACCCTTGTAACCGATAAATCGATGAATGAAGAATTTGGTACACAAAAAACGTTCACATAAAAGATAGAGCGCTTAGAGAAACAAAAAGCACATGTGTTGAAACTTTTCTTTGTGAAAACTATAGCAGTAATCAAATGCGTTACAAACCTTATAACGAGGACATCGTCAATGTTTTTTATTT
This sequence comes from Anastatica hierochuntica, assembly GCA_900406275.1. Taxonomy (NCBI): domain Eukaryota; kingdom Viridiplantae; phylum Streptophyta; class Magnoliopsida; order Brassicales; family Brassicaceae; genus Anastatica; species Anastatica hierochuntica. The sequence continues at coordinate 317 of OVAN01006192.1, read as the reverse complement.
TTGGTTAATATATTTCATGATCATGATACTATCGGCTATCCAGTCTCAACGTTTCGAAGTCAAAATTAAGGATAAGCATCAATTTGGTTTTGAAAGTGAGCATATCATCTCACATAATTTTTCTCCAGGTCCACCATCCATGAAATAATTTTGAGTACATGAAACAAAGTTATTTGTTTGCAGAGCTATTTTGTGTTACTAATATATAAGTGTTAGTTTTATGGGCTTGATTGACCCATGTTACTTATATACTAGATGATTATCCACGCTATGCGCGGTAATTTATTGTAGTTTCATTTTACCAATATATATATGAT
>OVAN01006191.1:0-18694 GCA_900406275.1 Anastatica hierochuntica | reverse complement strand
GCTCTCAAAAGTCTGTTCTAAAACGAAAAATAGCATAAACTGAATAAGAAACTCGAGTCTATCTTTTAGGTAAAAACATCTGGTTCATTTTAATCTTCGGTTTGTGTCTTCAGCNAAGGCTACAAGCTCTCAAAAGTCTGTTCTAGAAACGAAAAATAGCATAATCCCAAAGGAAAAATCGAGACTTTGATTTAAGGTAAAAACATCCGGTTTGTTTTAACTTCGGTTTGTGTCTTCGNAATATGTTCTTTTAGTCCATTCAAGCTCTGTTCCTGTAAAAACACCAAAGAACAACAAACCGCGCAAAAACGATCCGAATACATACTAAAAACCGTAATTCTCGAATGAAAACCGTAATAAAAATCGACAAAATACGAATACATCAATCAGAAAGACAGTCTGCAAAAACGGCTTCTTAAATTGAGCATGGAACAGAAAATTGCCCAGAGTCTTCTAACTTAGGAAGTTGTCTCAAATCTTGACGAGCATTCATCTTTTGACTAAGTTTTGCTCTCATCTTCTCTACATCCTCCTCCCCTACCATGATTTCCTTGAATAATTTCTTGTACAATGGAACATTTTTTACTGCTTCCTTATAAGGAAAATCAATTGCAACCTCTGTCTATGAATCGAGCGTACTTCTTCTCATCTACAAGTTTAGCCTTACAACTGTTATATTGAGCTTTAGGGACATAAGGGGGTGGTACGTACTCATCCTCAAACTCTTGTTTTATCTTCTCATCAACAAAATCAGCTTTCTCCACGTCTAGTCATGAATTGGTCGATCCGTGGGAAAGGATCAACCGATCCTTGCCCATTTGTCAAGAATTGAACACTGTGGAATACGACAAGGATCGGTCGATCCCGGTCCCTGACGAGTTCTGGATTTTTTTTCCACTTCTTAGCCTGATGGCATTGCAATACTCTTTGCCCTTTGCCTTTTGTGTTCCTGTGTAAGTCCCTAGAGGTGCGACGGTTCTAGATGAACTCTGAGGTACTCGGGACTCTAACGCATTCACTTTTGTGCTTTGAGCTTCGAACTTCCCAGTCAGATAATTGTACATGCTCTCAGCCTTGGCATTGATGTCATTGGCATTCTTCTACTGACCCTCCAACAGCTGCTGCATCATCTGCTTGAGCTCATTATCATGCGAAGGTTGCGCTTGTGGTGCATTTCCTTTAGCTTGGAAACTACCTTTGCCAAAACCATTACCCTGATTATGATATCCGTGGTTGAAAATACTCTGATTTTGCGCTAAGGGTCTATAGTTCTGGTTGAAACCTTTGTTTTGAAAGTTTCCTTGGTTCCCGACATAATTCCCACCAACTTGAAGCTAATTTAACTCCTCAGCAACAAAGTGTGTCAACCTCTAATCCTTCTTCAATAGACCAACCAACTTGGCTAAATCATCTCATCAATTTTCTTTGACTCAAAGGTAACACTTCCTCTACCGAGATCATAATATAATTTGCGATTGGTTTGACTGTTTGCCATGTTATTCACGAAATTGTATGCATCTTCTACCATCTTGGATATAAAATCACCATTACAAGCAATATCCATAGCATTCTAATACTTCTCAGTAACCCCTTTGTAGAAGATCTTCAGTCGATTCACATCAGAATACCAGTGATGAGGATAGTCAATGGTGTACTCCTTAAATCGTTCCCATGCTTGATTGAAACTCTCTGTACCCATCTGCATAAACCCCGCGATTATGTTTTGGTGGAACGTCGAAAGCGACTTGGTGAAGAATTTAACCAAGAATGCAGATCTTGTTAGTCCCCAAGTAGTAAGAGAATCTTGAACTAGAGAATTGTACAACCAGATAGCCTTGTCTTTCAGAGAAAATGTAAACGACCTGCACTTGAAAGCATCCATAGGTGGCCCATCGTATTGAATGGTATTGTAGATAGCTTCAAATCTCTCCAGATGGTGCATCGGGTTTTCAGAAGGTTACATGTGTAACTGGCCTTGCTGCACGAAATTGATGAGACCAGTCTTGATCTAAAAATATGTCCTCTCAATAGGAGGCGGACGAATCCTAACTCGATCCGTATAGAATGCCTCAGGAATGTCGTAATGTGAAAAAGTGAGCCTCGCCAAAGGTTGATGCACACTTGGCTTCCCCACAGCTACATCTCCTTGCTTGTTGTTGAGTCCAACAGCAGCGTTAACTCCACCCACAACAGGTGGATCCTGTCCCTGAAGGATTTGTTGAATTGATAGATTGTTCTGAATTCTAATGTTATCCAATATGTCACCCATCTCAATTTCAAATTCAGTATCAAAGTTAGCTTCAAGTGCTTTCTCTTTCTTCTTTTGCCTCTCTAAGCGACCAAGCCCTTTCTCGAAAGGTAGTAGATTGCTTAATCCTTGGCTCTTAGCATGAACCCTGTTCATCCACATGCAAGCACATACACAATGAAGAAAAATAAAATATTAAACAAAATAAAATAAAATACCTTAGACTATAAGCCCAATTCTCTAGGGTGACCAAATGGTCTCCGGCAACGGCACCAAAAACTTGATCACTTAGGTTTTAACTCGATAGATCAACTGCAAGTGCATAGTAAAGTACGCATTAGTATATGCCGGATCGAATCGACAAGGATCAATGATCACACAAAGGGAAATATAATCAATTATGAACTAAGGCAATTAAGAGAAAGTTGTTTTGAAACTATTAAGAACTAAAGGAGCAAGTAAAGCAAGACAGCAATGAAATCACGGGATTGTAAACGATAAAAAAGGCATTGCGCAAAAAGAATTCTTGGAGAAATCATATCATTGTTGATCGGGATAAATTGATAAGGGAAAAGTATTAAGAACCGTCTCGAACTCAAATCACTAATATAGAATGAACCTACTTCCGTACCGCTAACTCCCTATGTTAGAGAATCCTAAAGACTAATTTCCTTTGAATTTCATATTCTAAACATACATTAAAGTCATGTTTGATATGTCTGTAAACCACAATAACATCATCTTACGTTGGTTAATGACACTTTTCTAATCTATAGTTCTTTCAAGCATTTCATGGAACACTTCCGATGTGTGAAGAATCCTAAGACTAGAAACTAGGTCATGAGTCTAATTCAGTATTAAGAACAACTTAAGATGACGATCCAATTTATAAATCCCTAATTCTGACAACCTAAAATCAACAAATCATAAAATCACCTATGAGAAACCTTAAACTCAATTAATTAACTACCCACACATTTTCAAAGATCAGTCACAAGAAAAATCAATGAGAAACATTATGTAATTGAATAGAATATGAAAGAGGGTTCAAAAATCTTCTCCAATTCAAAGTACGAATGAGAAATCTTTTCCGTTGGATTTCAAAATTCAAAACTCTACTCTAGAACAAGAAAATAGCCCCATCTTAAAAACACGAGTCTTGTGTGTTATATAAGTATCCAAGTCGAGTTGGGTTTTTTTTTGTTGGTCTGGATCACTTTTCTGATTTTTTTTTGCGTCGTGACAAGATGGGTCGATCCCTAAACAAGGATCGGTCAATCCCTAGACATGGATCGATTGATCCTTGTCATCTAGAAATACGTGACTTTTGTGGTCATCTTTTGATCGCCAACTTGACAGGTGTTTACTTAAACAACTATGTATCATGGTTATTTAGTGGTGAAAATCAGTATCATGGTTTTCATCATGAGAGCCCATTGGATCATCTTGATACATTCAAAACTCTGTGCAATACCATAAATGCTAAGGAAATTAGTGAGAACTATCTGAATTTCAATATTTTCTCATTATTATTGGTGGATAAAACACTTACTTGGAAGAAATTGCTTCCATCCTAATCGCTAACCACTTGGGAAGGATATGGAAGAGCTTTTCTCGGTAAATTCTTCTTAAATGAAAAAACAAGAAGCTTGGGAAGATTGATCTATGATTTCCAACAAGCTCTCAATGAATCTTTTCAAGAGGCATTGATACGATTCAGAGATTACACAAGAGAATGTCCACACTAGGACTTTTTTGAGATGCCCTTGTGGAACATCTTCAATCAAGGCATTGAGCGTGAATATAAGTTGGCTCTTGATACAGTAAGTAATGGGAACTTCATGACCAAATAAGTAGATATTTGCGTTATATGGGAGCCAATGTGAACATCATGTCAAGTTCCATCGCATATGAGATAGGTTTCATTATTCTTAAACAAACAAGGATTTATATAAAGTATGTCGATTCGTTTTCAGTAATGCTTTTGAGTTTATTTCCGGATGTGTTACTTCTAGTAGGAACTTGTCTTGTTCCTACTGATTTTCACATCATAGAGATAAAGGAGGACAGTCACAAACCATATATTCTTGGATCATCTTTCCTCAAGACACTTTGAACATTGATAAACTTTCAGAAACAAAAAATCTCTTTCAAAAAGATCAACAAGGAAGCGTTATACCATACTGCTCCCATCCAATGATCTTATTGTTTGACTATTTATGGCAATAAGAAGAAAGAACAAATCCTAGAGATTTCATTAAGGAGGTCCAAAACATCACACAACAAGCACCTACTATCACTCCAAAGGAAGTTGTCAAACCGACAAAATCTGAGTGCACAAAGAACTTAAGAAAGACTTATTTGATTTTATCACATAAGAAGGGTTGTGATGCCATGGCTCAAACTAAGGTAAAATTCAAAGGACGCTCTTAACGCTTTCCAAAATTCAGAATCATCATCTCTGCAAAGCTGGAGGAAAAAGGAGAAGAGTTCATCAAAGAATAGATCAGCAATACAATGAAACTTTTTTCCGGAGCAAGTGTTCTTTGTAAAAAAAATTAAGATGGTTTAGCTATAAGACAAGTACAAAAATAATTTTATTGGCATTAAATTAAGATTTTTTCCTTCGATGGACGTTCAAGAACACAAAAACACACTTGGAGCTATTAGGATTCCCAAACCGAGAAAACTTTTGCAATTTAGCCAAACAAACTCGCCAAGTAAGAAATTAACCAATCTTTTCCAGTCCTTAATGTAGGTCATAAGGAGTATTTTGAGACTTCAATTCACTCCTAAAGACGCTAAAACACAAAGGCGACATTATAAAGACAAAATTGCAACAAATTGGACATCAAATAGAGACTTTGTGTAAGTCTATTAGTTTCAATCAAAGTCAAGATGTATTGTGACCAGAATGAGAATTTTTTTGAGGCAACAAGAGATTCAATCAAGGTAGAGCCACCCTTCAAGCACATTAATATGTTCAAAAATGTGATCAAAAGCACAAAGAAAACAGTCGGAGTGTCTAAAGAGAAATTAATCCAAACCGTCTTTCACACTAGCTGGAAATCATCAAATACATTCAGGAAAAATATGAGGAAGTAGTTGGCAGAGATGATCGGAGACAAAAATCTAGAGAATTTGGTTTATTCAAAACTCTTCACTCAGAGTTGAACCAAACCTTACCATAGAAGATGCCTATATAATGTTGATATAATATGTAGAACCGTCCAATCATTGTTAGAAGTGCTTACACTTCATCCTATACACCCCGATTGAGCCATAAACTAAAGAAACTTGGCCAAAGAAAAATCAAATTCTGCTAAGCGAACCAAGCTGTCAAATTGGAGACTAATTACCATATGGAGAAGGAAATGCTAAAAAAAAAACGGCCCTGGAATGGTCTCGAATAAAAGCAGCACAATTTTCAATCAAACAATCCAAACCGAGCTTCTCAAAGACCAAACTCGGCCAAATCAGGTTCGGTATGAGCTCATGCTTTTAAATTTTAAATTTATTACTTAAATATGCTTTTTTGCTATGGTTTTTTAGTTTGATCGAGCATTCTTCCCGGATAGCGAAAACGGACCAAGGAGCATCATTTTGGTATACCAAAACAACACATATGGCAGATCTTTCTCCATAATTTCAATCAACCTACATAAGTGTATCATATTCCTTATCTTTTCGATTAGTATTTAATTTCTTTATCACTTGATTTTACATAGGAACGGTGTACGTTAAGTCTATGGGATTCTTATTGTTGTTAATGCTTCTTTTTCTTTATTTTTTGTTCTTTTTCGTTCTTTTTGAGTCGTTTTAAAAATTTTCAAACTAAAAAAATTTTATTGAGTCAAATTCAGTCCATAAATTATCTTACTTTCAACTAACCAAGTGACTAATGACTAGTGTTCCTATTGTAGTGTTTGACTGCAGTTTTACCGAACGGGATAGCTCAAATGCATCAGCTAACAGAGACATTATATCACGTGATATCTAGGTAATCCTTATTTACTCAACATTTAGTGAACTTAATTTTTTATTTTTAGGGCTTGGTATACATAGAATCAGTTTCTATTCGTACCTGACAAAATTAGGTGTATTGTTCCCCCTTTCCTATTTATTTTAAACTTTCAAAAAGTGCTTGCGCTTAATGTGAACTTCAGATGGAAGGCAGCGATGTGAGTAAAAAAGGCTCACTTCCAATTGAAATGCAGAACCCATGAATCCGAATGTGTTTAAAAGAAAGATAAAGAGATCGATAAAAAAACAAAATAATAACCTAAAAAGTAGGGAAAACCGACTCTTAGAGGCTGATAGAAAAAATAAAATGATACCATAGAAAAAAATAGGGAAAAATAAGCCTCTAAAAATGTTTAAAAATGAGTAAGGAAGAGGAATTGAATCTATTGTGGCCTGATATTTTTTAGGATCTCATTTGAGTTGACTCTATGTGTTGTTTGTGGAGATATTGGATCATTTTGTTAATTATGGATTGAATCGGAGTCGTTGCTAAACTTGTGGTGAATACCGGAGATTCTACCTAAATGTAAACACATGTGTTAGTTGATTTAATCAGTCTAACTCACCAATAAGTTCAGAAATTTCAGGTAAGTGTCCAAGTTTTCAATCCTCTTCTCCATCTTCATTTTCTTAGCTCGAGGATAAGCTATAAGATAAGTCGGGGAGAGTTGATAACACCAATATTTACCATTTATCCTATGGATTTTATTATGATTTCTTAGTGATTTTAAGAAACTTTTTACTATAAAAGCCAATATTCTTGTATTTGTAGTGTTTATAATCTTTTCAGGTTAAGCAAAGCATTTTGGAGCAATATTGAGCTAATTTGGCTAAAAGCTAGTTTCAGGGCAGTTTCCAGGCAACTGAAAGATCACCCAAGAAGAAGGCCTTTTCCTCAACTTATTTTGATTCAATTTGGAGTAAAGCTAGATAATTGAGTTAGATTTCTAATGGAGGTGGTTTCCAATCATTTGGATCAGTGGATCAAAAGATATTATAGAATTATTGAAGACTGATCTGTCTGGCATGAAGATGAAGGTTGAGACAATTGAGAGTTTCCATTAGTGATGATCATTTATTTTGCCAAAACCAATCGTGGCTTATTCTGGCATCCCTCCGGACTTTACCACCAGTCCACAGACTCAATCTCGCCGGTTATGACCAATTTTTGGCATAAACCGGTGTAAATGCAAAATCGACAAAATTCAACCTAATTGACCTAGCCTTATAAATACTTGTTTTTAGCCTTTTATATGATTGAGTTAGATAGAGGAGAAGATTTTTAGAAAGTAGCCACGCCCACCAATGGTTTGGTGTTCATAGCTATCAATGCTTTTGTACTTTCGAGAGGATCTCTTCTCTTACATCTTTTGGAGAAATTTTCAAAACCTTTGCTTGTTCTTATTCTCATTTAGTCATGATTTGTTCTTTATTCGTATGTTATATGATGTCTCCAGTTGTGATTATTGAGTAGTGTATTTGCTAGGTTATAGGGTTTTCGAGGGGATATTCATGGATTGCTAGTTAAGTGTTTGTTTGATTAGCGAATTATCTTATGACTTCTCCATCTAATGTCAATCCCAACGCATGAACTAGAATAGGCAACTAGGTATTGATCTTAGATAGATTAACATTACCAAAGCTTTTAAAATCACCATACATAATTTAGATGAGCTAAACCTTGTAAATGTACAAAAGTCGATTTGTCGGGTTTTATACCATGTCGAAACTTGTACGCTAAGTAATGTGTGGTGAAGTTCTACAAGGACCGTGTGAATACCGAGTCCTTATTTGATTAAGCATAGAATCCTGAACCTTGAAAGTAGAGAAGATTTAACTTTGTGTTTTGAGTTCAAGAAGGGTTTTACAATTTCCTATTGACAAAATTAAGTTTTACTTGATTCATGAATCCCTAAGAATTGGTTGATCTCCAATTTCTTTTCCATTGATTTAAACTTATTTATTAGTTGATTTTAGTCTAGTTTCATTTTTGATTTTCGTCCATAGCATCACCACAAATAACAATAACCATATTTTCCGTCTTAGCTTCTATTCTCATAGATTCGTAGTGTAGCACTTGTTTCTCGTGGATTCGATCTCAAAATACTACCTCGGGTGGTTGTGCACTTGCAGCTGGTATCTTGAGTAAAACTTTCCCCCATCAGACTTGTCTACAAAGCTTAATGATACATTGTAGGCTTATAAAACGACATTCAAGAGACTAATCGGGACAACGCCTTTCCACTTAGTCTTTGTAAAATCTTGTCAACTCCCTCTTGGGCTTGAACACAAAGCACTTTGGACAACATAGAAGCTTAACTTTGATTTTAAGGAAGCCTAATAAAAAGGTTGATACAATTGGAAATACTTGAGAATTTGAGACAAAAAGCATTTGAAAGCTCCAAAATATACAAGGAGAAGACAAAAGCTTTTAATGACTATAAGATTCCCAAGAAAGAATTCAAGAAAGGAATTAATGTCTTGTTATGCAATTCAAGATATAAGCTTTTTCGTGGGAAGTTGAATTCCACATGGTCTGGTCTTTTTGAAATAGAAGAAGTTATGCCTTATAGTTCGATTATACTTAATAATCATCACAAAGAAGAGTTAATGGTGAATGGACACTGGTGCAAGCCATATCTTGCGGATACGACTATAAAAGAAGCAAGCTCAATACTTCTTTTTGATGCCCCATCGCCATAGACGTCTATAAAGTCAATCTAAAGACTATAAATAAACGTTCTTGGGAGGCATTCCTAAAATCACTTTTGTTAAATAAATAAAAAAATTTCAATCTTTCATTTTAAGATTTACTTAACTAGATTTTTTACTACACTTGTGGTTTTGATTTTTGGTGAATGAAGATAAATGGAAGAAGAAGCAAACAAATTTCCGGAACAAAACGCAAGTGGCCATCGACCCAATGCCAAGGGATGGTCGATGGTGCACAACACTTAAGCAAAAAGGAAGTGTTTTTAAGTTTGTATATTTTCCCACATGTTTTTTTACAAAAGATTCATTCTTCTCTTTCTCTTTCTTCAAAACACTTCAAGAACTTTCTCTCTCACCATTTCAAAAACAAACTTGCGAGTTTAGCACTCCGTTTTAGAAAATTTTCTTTCGAAATTCTAAGTTGGATTAGAAGCATTTCTAGCATCTCATCTTCAAAAAATCAAAGGTATGTGTTTAAAACTCAGAATTTCAAGAAATGTGAGAACTTTCTTTAAATTTCTAATTCTTGATTTATGAAGCTTCTAGGATGAATAATGATTGATATTAGTTAGCATAGCTTTGATAATGCTTGGGAAATAGGATTGAAGGCTTGGTTTACAAGATTTAGAGCTTAATTGCAAAAATTGGAAATTTTGTGTTCTTGATGTTCTTGAGAATTAATAGTGAAAGTTTTGAGAAACTTTGGGTAAATTGTTATTTATGGTCTTAAATGATAGTCAATGGATATATATGAAGCTTTCAACAAAAATTTTTGGCAATTTTGTTAAGTAAAAAGAAAGTTATGACCATTTTAATATGGAATTTTGCATTGGTGACAGGATTTTGCATTGGTGACGGGATTTTGTTCAAAAATTTCTAAGTTATCAAAATTTTGAATGGAAAAGGTTCTAAGTTGTTTTCCGTATGAGTATCATCTTTGAAGAAACATTGGGAGTGATTTTGAACATTATAACCTTCTTGAGTTCAACCAATTACACTCTTTATACTTATTGTAAACTTACATATTTTGTTTGAATATAGGAACCAAAGAGAATTATCACAAAAATGTCACCAAAAGCAAGAAGTGGAAAGGGAACAAAAAGACAACAACGAAAATCCAAGGGAGATTTTACTTCGAAGGAGCTTCTATTACTTTGAAAGATCGAGTAAGACACAAATAAGAATATCTTTCTTTATTATGCCTTTAGAAAATGTGAACTCAAAAACCTAACAAACTCTCAAAGCTCTAACTTTCTTTCACAAGGCTATAATTACTCGATGCCAATTCTTATTTACAACAAAACTTATCTCCTAAACCTATTAGTAATTCCATTAGATAACTATTAAACAATTCCTAATTCTTATTTACTCAAGAAACCATATCTCCGTATGGTTTAGACAATTTTGCACTTCGAGTTATTCTTGGTTCGGTTTGACTAGGTTCAAGCTTATTCCAACAGCTCCTACTTCCAAGAAGGCCCCAACTCGAAAGAAGGCTCCAATAAAAGCGTAACATCTCGAAACCCGGTCTCGATCAAACCGATGAGATCGGTTTAGGCGAACCGAAAACCCTAGGGCAACCCTCATCTCTCTCTCCCTATATAAACCCGCAACCACCTCGAGAAACGCATCATCTCGAAACCCGTAGCGAAGCTCTGCCGAATTTCTGCAAAAACCCGAGAGCTGAACCACCCGAGCCGTCGCTGCTACCCGTGCCTGCGTCGTCGCTGTTCTGTGAGCCGTCGCTGCTTCCCGAGCCTCCAACGCCGTCGGATCAAGCGCCGCAGCATCTCCAGCCGCCTATCCGAGCCCCTGCCGCGATCGTCGAGCCTCCAGCGCTGTTTTCCGTCGCCGATAGCGACTTCCTGCAGCCGCCTTCGCTTCTTCGAGCCTCGCAGTCGTCTCTCGAGCCTTCACCGACGCCGTCTTATCTTCTCCAGCCGCAGCAAGCAGCAAGCACCAAATCGTGAACCCGAGCCGCCAATTGAGCCAACCCGAGAGCCCGAGCCTTCGTCTCCGTCATTCAGTGCGCCGCCGCTCTTCTCGAGCCGTGAACCCGAGCCGCCATTTGTGAGAATCTGTAACTCTACCATGCCGTTTTCGGCGTTTGTGACGTAGTTCCGCGCTCTGAATCCCGTTTTCCTTTTTCGTGTTTCCGTAGTCGTTTCCGTAGGAATTAGATCGTTTCGGTAGTTTTTCTGTGCTCGGTCTTAGGAGTTTCCATTTATGGAAACTTTCTATTTTTGGCAAGTTCCTAGTTTGGAAGGTTTCTATTTTGGAAAGTTTTCTTTTCGGGAAAGTTTCTATTTTGGGCAGGTTTCCGGATTTAGTAGGTTCTGTTTTTAAAAAGTTTCCATTTATGGTAGCTTTCCATAAATGGAAAGTTTCCTTTTTAGGTAGGTTTCGGATTAAGGTCTAATCCGAATTCCTTGTTGGTTCAAGTCCAGAAGTTCAGTACTTGTTCCGGAAGTCATCCGCGCCAAGTCTCCGCATCTGCGTTTTGTCAAGGTGAGGCGTTATTCCCGTAGCTATCCCCCCGTAGAATTGCCTTATGATGTTTTCATTGCTAGCATAGGATTAACACATCTTGCTTACTAGTCCTGATTGAGAGTCGAGTCAGTCTGTTTGATGATTAAAATATTAGGTCTAGGAAATTGAACTAGTGCTTAGGATGTGATGATTTGAGTTTGGAATGTGATGATGGGAATGAATTCGCTCCCGGAGAAGTGAAAGAAAGTCTTTAGTCCACACAAATCAGGGAGTTGGAGAGTGAGACAGTCGATCATTATGGTGGTTGCTTGCAGGTTAAGGCGTTTTGGATAAAAATCGGGGGTTTTGTCTGGGACATCTGTGGATGTCATGTTTGACTGTGACACAATAGGTGTCTGTTTGCTGCTAATTCTATGTTATATGTGAATGCGTGTTATGTCTGTTCCGCGTTGTTGCCTGTCTAGCAATTCCGTGTATCACTGGGTGATTCCCATGTCACTCACCCTCTCTTTCCCCACGTCCCTCCCCTTTCGGGACCGGGTTTTCTTTATATTGTTTTTTTCCTGTTTTTGACTTGGTTTTAGTTTTCTTTTAGACTTGTTTTTTTTCTGTGGGTGAGAAGACTCTGTTCAGATATGGAGCTCTGCCTAGCAATAAGATGGATTATCATTATGATGGAATAAATAGACTCGAATTTGGAATGAGGTTTTTATTAGAATTGCCCTGGGAGATTGTTTGTGAAGTTGGAGTTAGACTAAGGAAGATAACAGATCCGGGAGGGACCTTGGCCAGGTGAACCGGGTGTTATAAATGTGGTATCAGAGCTTAGGATTCTGCCAAACCGGTTCTGACCCGGGAGGCAACGGTTTTCGATTCGGTTTTGTGTTTTCAAATGTTTTGGGAAAGGGAGATTTTAAAAAAAAAGAGAACACCAGTTCCATCTGAATCTACCTAGCTCGTTGTCGCTAAGCCTTTCCTCTTCTTCTCAAGTTTGAAGCCGGTCTAATCAAGGTCTTCCTCTTGCAGATGGTCGCCACCAGAAGAGTGAACAGTAACCAGCCCCATGATGCTGCCGGAAACCAACCAAGGGTTCAACCCCAGGTTCAGCCAGGGATCGTCCCTAACGCCCCTGCTGCCATGGTCGAAGAAGTTGTTCAGCCTGTGAATGCTCATGCTGTCATGGTTGAGGAAGTCGCTCACCCTGTGATTGCTATTGCTGTCAAGTATGTCGTTGATGCCCAACCCGCTAACTCATAGGAGAGTGTAGGCAAAAGTAGGAATGATCGTTGGAACACTGTCAGTGAGACTAGAGCGTCTCAGAGAACCGCAGGGTCTGTCACCCGCAGAGCTGCCGAGGATGCTTTAGCGAAAGCTGCCCGACTCGCTGGTAGGAATGAGGGGTTAGAAGCAGTACTAGCCAAACATCGTGCTAGCCAAGGTCGAGCACAAAGCCAGAGGACTATTGCTAAGAAAGCTTCCTACAGATCTGCGAATCTTCCACCGCCCCTCCACCGTCGGCTAGGATGCCGTCGTTTGTGCCGCCATCGCCGCATAACCATTTCCGCGATGGACCGTCCTACTAGGATTACATCAAGTAGCCTAGAGATATGGGTACGAAAATGTTTGAAGGGAAATCAGACCCTGTTGCTGCTAAAGACTGGAAAAGGAAGCTGGAGCAGAAGTTAGACCATCTGCAGTGTCTAGAAAGGTACCGACGAGCTTTGGCTGTGCAGTATCCGAAGGGAGAAGCCTTAGTCTGGTGGAGCGATATGGTTGAAAATACTCGGGGAGAGTATGAGCTATCTTGGAACGACTTCAAGACGCTGTTCTAGAGGAAGTATTTTCCGCGAGAAGCGATGGATACTATGGAGCACCAGTTTCTGACTATCACTCACGGAAATCGGAGTGTCCGTCAGTATGAGGAGGAGTTCACCGTCTCCGTCATTTTGCTGATCGATATCTGGAGGAGCAAGAGCTGATCAGGAGGTTTCTGAATGGTCTGAATATCGAGATTAAGAAACGCTGCAAGTTGGTGAAGTATGATTTTCTGGATGAGCTGATAGAGAAGGAAGCTGATCAGGAGAAGGGTCTGAAGGAAGAAAGAGAAAAGAACAGGCCGCTCCTGCCTCGAGTGAACCTGGAAAGTCGCAAGAGGGATTGCAACCAAGCCTTTGGTTAGGCGAATGCCCCGCAGCCTCAATCCTTCCGGTGTTACAACTGCAATCAGATGGGGCACAGGAGAGTAGAATGCCCCTACCCGCAGAGAGTAGCCCCAGCAGCTCAACTGATCAATCCAAGAGGGAATCCACCAGTAGTTAACCCGCCAGCAGCTAACCCGCCAGGAGCCGATCCACTAGCACCTTGGGTGCGTTGCCACAACTGTGGCCAGAGGGGTCACTACTCAATGATGTGCCCAGAGCCTAGAGTTAATCCGCTCCCGCCGCCACCGCCATTGCTACTGCGTCAGCCTCGCCGCAGGGCCTAGCGTCTCGAGTCTTTGCTGCAGAAGTGGCTGAGGAGGAAGAAGAGCTTGAAGCTGTTGTCAATGCCACTGACGGCTATGAAGGAGTTGAGCCTATCGCCGATATGTTGCTCATCCTTTCTATTCAATTAGTAGAAGTCTCTGTTGTTCTGAAAAGATTCAGTCAAATAGAGAGTCTGAACCCTAAAATGATTAGGACCGCCCTTCTGTAGGAACTGTATTGGTGGGAGGAGAAGTCGCCTATACTATGTTCGAATCCGGAGCAACTAATAGCTTCGTGAGACCCCAAATGGTGAAGAGGTAAAATTTCTATGGAAAGTTTGTCCAGAGAAGCCAGAAAGTCGCAACAGTTGGCAAGGAGAAGATGGGAGCCACTGGAATCCATGTCGGGGTGCCAATTGTCATTGGAGGGAAGGAGTTCGACGAAAACCTGACAGAAATGGAGATGGGAAGATATGACGTAATCCTAGGAATGGATTGGTTGGATCGTCATGGAGTAGACCTAGACTGCCGTCAAGCCCAAGTAAGGATTTCTTGAGCTGAGAAGGAGGCTGTTTTCCAAGGAGTTAGGACGAGTTTCGGAGTCCCAATCATCTCCATGTTGCGAGCAGAAGAGCTCATAAGGAAAGGGAATGAGGCGTTCATCGCAACAATCACAGTCACTAAGGAAAGTGATTCGGTGGAGATTAAGGACATTCCTGTGGTAGCTCAGTATGAGGACGTATTTGACCCACTAAAAGGACCACCGCCCGAAAGAGGAGATGCTTTCACCATTGAGCTTGAACCTGGAACGACTCCTGTGTCTTGAGCGCCGTATCGCCTGGCACCCACTGAGATGGCAAAACTATAGAAGCAATTGGAGGATCTGATCGAGAAAGGCTTCATCCGCCTGAGTAGTTCGCCATGGGGAGCGCCAATCCTGTTTTTAAAGAAGAAGGATGGCACCTTCCGGTTATGCATTGACTATAGAGGCCTGAATAAGGTCACAATTAAGAACCGGTACCCGTTGTCGAGCATAGATGAGTTGTTGGACCAACTCCAAGGAGCTTCTTGGTTCTCCAAGATCGATCTGGCGTCAGGATATCACTTGATTCGAATCGCGGAGGAATATGTGCGAAAGACGACCTTTCGTACCCGGTACGGGCAGTATGAGTTTGTAGTCATGCCGTTTGGATTGACGAATGCACCAGCCGCCTTCATGAAGTTGATGAACAACGTCTTCAGGAAGCATTTGGAAAACTGTGTGATTGTCTTCATCGACGACATCCTGGTGTATTCCAAGACTAAGGAGGAGCATGCCCAACACCTAAGGATTGTGCTAGAAACTTTAAGGGAGCAGAAGTTGTATGTCAAGCTCAGTAAGTGTAGCTTTTGGCAAAAGGAAATAGGGCTCCTAGGGCATGTAGTCTCAAGATCTTGAGTCGCAGTGGATCCAGAAAAGATTAAAGTTATCACCGATTGTCCGATGCCTACCAGCGCTACAGAAGTTCGCAGTTTCTTGGGTTTAGTGGGTTACTACCGCAAGTTCGTCCAAGAATTCGTAAGTCTGGCCAAGCCGATGACTCGTCTTACAGGAAAGGGAGTTAAATTTGAAAGGACAGCAGACTGTTCCAAGAGTTTCAAAGCCTTAAAGGATCGACCGACGCAGACGCCAGTGCTTGCTCTGCCGAAGGTAGGGGTACCGTATCACGTCTATATGGATGCCTCAAGAGTTGGATTAGGATGTGTTCTGATGTATCTTGAGAATGTCATTGCCTATGCCTCGCGACAGTTGAGACCTCACGAGTTGAACTACCCGACGCATGATCTGGAGTTAGCAGTAGTAGTTTTCGCCCTCAAGATCTGGAGAGCATATCTATACAGGGAGAAGTTCTAGATTTTCACCGACCACAAGAGCCTGAAGTACATCTTCACCCAGCCAGATCTGAATTTGAGGCAGCGCATATGGGTAGAACTTCTGGCAAACTATGAGATGGAGATTTCCTATCACCCTGGTAAGGCTAACCAGGTCGCAGATGCTTTAAGCCGCAGAAGGACAGATGTGGCCAAGTCAAAGGAGACTTAAGAGCTGGTGGATATGATGGCAAGTCTCAAGTTATGCGCCACAACCGTATAAGTTGGGTTAACCGGATTAGAAGCAGTGGATCAAGCCTATTTGTTGTGGAGAATCCGCGAGGCTTAAACTAAGGACGAGTCTCTTGAGGAGATGACTGAGAAGGAGGTCATTGGGTACCATGTAACGACCAACGGAATGGTCATGTTCAGAGGCAGAGTCTGTCTACCGAACGACCAAGAGCTGAGAAAGGATATTTTGCAGCAGGCTCATTGCTCGAAGTTTTACGTTCACCCGGGAGTTGTCAAGATGTACCGAGATCTGAAGAGATTTTACCTTTGGGGCGGAACGAAAAGAGAAGTCACTGCTTGGGTTTTGCAGTGTCAGACTTGCTAGCTAGTAAAGGCAGAACATCGAGTACCAGGAGGCCTTCTTCAGGATTTACCATTACTACAATGGAAATGGTATATGGTAACCATGGATTTTTGTCACCGGATTACCATCTACCACTGGAGGTAAAAACGCAATTTGGGTAATTGTCGACGGTTTACAAAGAGTGCCCATTTCCTGCCAATAAAGAGGACTGATGGAGCTGACAAGTTAGCAGAGAAGTATATCAATGAGATTGTCAGATTGCATGGGGTTTCAGTCAGTATAGTATCAGATCGAGATGTTAAGTACATATCTTTGTTCTGGAAAGCGTTTCAGAAAGATTTGGGCACAAGGGTACACTTCAGTAAGGCCTACCACCCGCAGACCGATGGGCAGTTGGAGAGGACGATTCAGACCCTAGAGGACATGCTGAGGTCATGTGTACTGGAATGGGGAGACAGTTGGTCTAAGCACCTGCCATTGGTCGAGTTCGCATACAACAATAGCCACCATGCTAGCATAAGGATGCCACCCTGTGAAGCTCTCTATGGTAGACCATGCAAGACGCCCCTGTGCTGGTCCGAAGTGGGGGAGACCAGAGATCTAGCGCCAGAAACCATAAAAGAAATAGAGCATCAAGTTGAAATGCTCAAACAACGGCTAAAGGAAGTCCATGATCGTCAAAAGAGTTATGCAGACAACCACCGCAGGGAACTAGAATTTGCAGTCGGGGATCTAGTATTTCTACAGATGAAGAACTTCCAAGGAGGGAAGCAAGGAAAGGGTAAAAATAAATTGAGACCCAAGTTCATGGGGTCGTACCCCATCATTGAAAGGATAGGCGCAGTTGCCTATAAGTTGGATCTACCGTCAGAATTAGCAGACTTCCACAATGTCTTCCATGTGTCAGTGCTGAGGAAAGTCATCAGGGAACCAGAGCTGTTTATGCCTAGTCCAACGCCGAGTCTGCAAAAGAACTTCTCAGTTCAGAGCCAGCCCACAGAAAATCTGGAAAGGGCAGAGAAAGAAATTCAGGGTAAGGTTGTGGTTATGGTCAGGGTCAGATGGGCAGGAGATGGTATCCAGGAGGAAACCTGGGAAGTCGAAAGTGAAATGGAAAGGGATTATCCGGAATTGTTCGAAGGATCCGGAAGGCAACCGGAGGACATTCAGGATTCGAGGACGAATCCCAGTGAAGTGGGGGAGAATTGTAACATCACGATTCCCGGTCTGGATCAAACCAATGGGATCGGTTTAGGCGAACCGAAAACCCTAGAGCAACCCTCATCTCTCTCTCCCTATTTAAACCCGCAGCCACCTCGAGAAACGCATCACCTCGAAACCCGTAGCAAAGCTCTAACGAATTTCCGCGAAAATCCGAGAGTCGAACCACCCGAGCCATCGCTGCTACTTGTGCCTGAGCCGTCGCTGTCCCATGAGCCGTCGCTGCTTACCGAGCCTCCGACGCCGTCAGATCCAGCGCCGCATCATCTCCAGCCGATCCGAGCCCCTGCCGCGATCGCCGAGCCTCCAGCGCCTTGTTCCGCCGCCGATCGCGACTCCCAGCCGCCGCCTTCGCTTCTCTGAGCCTCGCTGTCATCTCTCGAGCCTTCACCGACACCGTCTTCTTTTCTCCAGCCGCCGAGCCACTAAATCGTGAACCCGAGCCGCCGATTGAGCCAACCCGATAGCCCGAGCCTTCGTCTCCGTTGTTCTGTGCGCCACTGCCGCCGATCGAGCCTCAGCCGCGCCGCTCTTCTCGAGCCGTGAACCCAAGCCGCCGTTTGCGAGAATCCACGACTCTACCGCGGTGTTTTCGGCGTTTGTGATGTAGTTCTGTGCTCCGAATCCCGTTTTCCTTTTTCCGCGTTTCCGTAGTCGTTTCCGTAGGAATTAGATCGTTTCCGTAGTTTTTTCATGCTCGGTCTTAGAAGTTTCCATTTATGGAAACTTTCAATATTTGGCAAGTTCCCAATTTGGAAGGTTTCTATTTTTGGAAAGTTTCCTTTTCGGGAAAGTTTCTATTTTAGGCAGGTTTCCCGATTTAGAAAGTTCTGGTTTTAGAAAGTTTCCATTTATGGCAGCTTTCCATAAATGGAAAGTTTCCTTTTAGGCAGGTTTCAGATTAAGGTCTAATCCGAATTCCTTGTTGGTTCAGGTTTAGAAGTTCATTAGTTGTTCCGAAAATCATCTGTGCCAAGTCTCCGCATCTACGTTTTGTCAAGGTGAGGTGCTATTCCCGTAGCTATCCCCCCCCCGTAGGATTGCCTTAGGATGTTTTCATTGCTAGCATAGGGTTAACGCGTCTTGCTTG
>OVAN01006190.1:0-21801 GCA_900406275.1 Anastatica hierochuntica | reverse complement strand
TCTGGAGATTTTTGCGATTATATGAGTAGTATTCCCTAGTATCACGGATTAGAGAATGTGGCTTGAGAATGGAAAAGATAACTATTGAAAGGTTTTGATTTTGAATTTTCTAGGGTTGTTCAAACTCAATATTTGGGGGAAAAAGCGGACTCGAGTTGTCTCCCATCGGGTTTGGGTTTCAACCAAGGTATTTGTTGTAATTTTTTCAAACTCCTGCCATTTTTACGTCTTTCTACTTCCGAAACTTTAAAAAATAATTGTTAACGAACACAATTTTTATAACAGGGACATGGGTGAATTAGACTCCACAAATAGGGACATCTGAGCCGTTTTCTCGAGACGCAGACTAGTCAAATACAAGCAACTGAGAGACAAAAAAGTCAGGGAGAGCACTAGCAAGCGAGCCAGACTCAACAAGTTTCTGTACCATTGAGTCACTCACTCTAAAATAGAACACCAAGAAACCAGTCAAGGATTTGCTAGTCACTCTGAAAGCAGTCCCATTGGTACGGGCAGGTCTGAAACGAGTCAGTCTCAAAGCAGTCTCGTTAGTGGGGGCCAGCCTGAAGTGAGTCGGACGACCCAAGTGTCGGAATCAGAACCTCCAACACCAACGAGCCATACACAGACATCAGATTCTCAAATGTCAAGCTAGACACATCCTGATGATAAGAAGATAGATGACACAACAACAACGGAAAACGAGACAACCGAGGTGGAGAAATCAAAGGAATCTTCTGCAGAAGAATGGGAGTAACCTTTATCCGTGTCGGGTCACAGATTTTAATCGGAAGAAATTGGGACTCCAAGAAAACAAAGAAGAGATTCAGAAAGTGAGTCATCATCAGTCAGTAGAGAAGCTCACATATGTATTGTAGCATTTAAAGAAAATAAGATTTGATTTCAAATGAATTTTGTAGATTTTGATTAATTAAAGATGTCGAGAGAGGCTTCGTAGCCTAGTGGCAAAGCGCTCATTCATCAAACCCGAGGGTCGTAGGTTCAAACCCCCTGTCGCCCGGTGTGCGCGTAGGCCTCGTGTGAGGGGCTATGGTCTACCGGATCGGCTCGTTGTGATCTGGACCCCTCATATATGAGGAGTAAATTCCCGATATTAGGGTAGGGCCACCGGCCCAACCTGTTGTGGCCCGATTTACTGACAAAAAAAGATTAATTAAAGATTTCTTTGTTTTGTAGACTCACTGTATCAACAATTTTAGTGTTTTCAAGACTAAGAGAACTCCAAAGATTACATATTTCTTTTATGTTTTGTGGTTTGTTTATAATTGCTTTAGGGTTTCCTAACCAAACCGTTTAAAGGGCTAACAAATATATTCAAGTCCATAATTTAGCTAAACATGTGGGATTTTTTAAAAGAAATACCATTAGGATTATTAAAATTGAGTGATTCCGTTTAAAATCATGTAATTATCAAGTTTAATTAGATCATGGTTCTTGTTTTCTTTTTTTTCGCCGTCATGGTTCTTGTTGTTTAGATTGGTTTAAATGCCAATTTCACCGGATTTGAATTGTCAAATAAAAACAGTCGGGGAAGATATAATATAAAATCGGAAAGGCAAAAATACATTTTTTAGCAAGCTTCAAAGCGCGCCAGAGCAAAGGAAGAAGAAGAAGAAGTATGAGAACCGATTACTACAGAGTTCTTCAGGTTGATCGGAATGCAAACGATGACGAACTTAAGAAAGTGTATCGGAAACTCGCCATGAAATGACACCCTGATAAAAATCCTAACAACAAAAATCTAGTTGAATCTCACTTCTAGCAAATCTTCGAAGCTTACGACGTAATTTCATTCTAAACCTCCTTTAAATTTCTACTCTGCATTTCTGATCAGTCAAGTTCTCTTTTGTGGCTTTTAAGGGTTTGAGGACTTATTTTGTTTGTAATTGTTCCCAAGGTTTTAAGCGATCTTCAATAACGGTCAATCTATGACCAGTGCGGAGAAGAAAGATTAAAGAATCAAGTCCCACCTGCTGACGCGGCCGGAGTCTCAGATGTCGGACCATCTTTCTGATTCGATCCCAGAAGCGCTGATGATATCTTCACCAAGTTTTTAGTTTTGCAAAGTCCTTCGGTACGGAAACCGACAACATCTTTGCTTCCTTACGGGCCGCTGCTGCTGGAGCAGAAGAAAAAAAACCTCTAATACTCCTAAAAATTTTGCTCCAATTGAGAGACAATTGCTTTGTAGCTTAGAGGATATCTATAAAGGTGCAGTGTTGTTTAGAATATTTTAGGTGCTTGTTTTCCTAAATATGACGGGCCTATATAAAAAATTACAAATTTTTGTATTTATTTATAAAAGCTATATACAAATACTCAAATATAAAACAAATACAACGCTTAACCAAATCCTACACCTCTTTTTACATAAGTTGAAGCAAAATCATCCGTTAAGTTTTCAACATATAAATTTTCTAAAAAAAACACTTTCAATCACCATTAAAGTTAATCCATTTAATCTTTCTTGGGACATGGTTGACCGTAAATATGTCTTCAATAACTTCAATTTTGAAAAACTCATTTTTGCGAAAGCAACAGTAACGGGAATAGTTGGTAAAATTCTATATGTGATTGTCACATTTGAAAAAAAATTATATCTCTTTAAATTTTCTAAAACATTTGTTGCTCCATATTATTATGTGGTAAAATTCTTTAAATAGTTTTAATTCTAAAAATAGCTCATAACTATTTATATCTAATAATTCACCATTCTTTAAAGCATTTTCAAGATGATTGCAATGTAAATTTAGAGTTTTATCATCTTATGATTTTAATTTACTAGAACTACATAAAAAACCAAAAATATTTTCATATAACTCGTATTGCTTAAATCTTTTAGTCAATGAAACAATAGCTTGATCTACAATATGAAGAAAATATTGAATTCTAAATGTATCCTCGGCAGATAGCATCATTTCATCACTATCAATCTCATCATAATATATTTTTCTACGAATTATTCGTTTTTTTAGGAAAATAGGGATCAATATCAATTTGAATAGCAATTTCTTTAGCATCAATCAAAGCATTGACAAATCTCGTTTCTCTATAATTTTTGAAAAAAAGAAACTAAATTTTTTACCTCTTCCATAGCAACATCAATTAAGAAAATCTTTAGATTGCATCTTTTTGCTTACTAAATTAACAACATGAAACAAATCAATTCAAATAACTACTGCTAATAAAAGTTCAAAATTCCCAAGTTCATGCATTGCTAAAGATTTAGCTTCGTTTTTTTATCATCGGATCATTATCAGTTTCCGCAACTTGAAATAAAACTTCTCTAATATCAAAAATTTGAAATCTTATAGCTTTAATGCTTTCCAAACGACTTCCCAACGTGTATTTGATAACGATTTCAAAGTTAAACCTTTCACATTTTCTTTTAAAATATCTCACATTTTCGTAGATTTTGCAAACAAAATATATAAACATTGTATTACACCAAAAAATCTCTTACCTTGGCCAATGAATTGCCTATGTCACACAAAATTAAATTGAGACTATGACAACCACATGGAGAATAAAAAGCTGTGGGATTTAAATCCAAAAGCTTGTTTTGAACTCCTTGATATTTACCTTTCATATTTGCTCCATTGTCGTAGCCTTGACCTCGCACATTATCAATATCAAGATCTAAAAAAATTAGCACATTTTGTAAAACTTCAAAAAATCCTTGCCCGGTTGTACCATTAACTTTCAAAGATTCAACAAAAAAATCTTCCATTTTATAATAATATGAAGACACATCTACACACCAAATAATTAAAGACATTTGTTCTTGATGGCTAACATCGGGAGTACAATCTAGTATAACAGAAAAATATTTTGCTTCTCTTACCTTTTAAATAATCTTAGATTTAATTCGAGAAAAAATCAACAAAATCAACTCATTTTGAATATTATGACTGAGATAGTACTGATGAGTAAGACCATTATCAATACGTTATACATGCTTCCTCATTATTGGATCAATTTCAGCTAACATATCTACCATACCCAAAAAACTACCATTATTATTTTGATATAGTTTTCCATTTGTTCCACGAAATTCCAAAGTATATTTTGCAAGATATTTTACAATAACGATAATTCTAAACAATACCCTTTTCCAATATTCTTTTTCTTTCATAAGACGTTCTTGAGCGATTTTATCTATAGTTTTATTTTGTTTAAATCTATGTTGTAATTCAATCCCAGCAGCCATATTGCATATATGATCTCTATTTTGTTCATGTTGATAAAGTGTTTCACTAACATGTGTTCAGTCCATAAAATCTTCGTTAACTAATAAACCTTTTCTATAACCCTTTTTAAAAAAAATTACAACAAAAGAAAAAAACTCTATGAAGTTCTTTGGAATAAAAAAACCAATCTCAATTGCATGATTCTCCATTTGATAAATTTTTAATGTATAAAGATGAACAAAATCTCTTACCAAATTTGTTTTGTTGGACCTTTAACAATTGATAAATCTCACCTAGGACCGTTTTTTTCCAACATATCTAGAGAAATTTTATCTAGAATGTTCCAGTTTCTTGGATCATATATTTCATGTGACTCGTCTTCATACACTTCATTCGTTCATTTTCATTATTTCTATGTTGTTCATTTTTATTATTTTCGTTTTCTACCTCATTTTCCTTAGCACCGTGAACCATATTTTCATTGTCTATTTTACTATCATCTATTTGAGAATCTCTAATTAAAAATATATCAAGAGCTACTCTTTGAGAATTTATAAATTTTCTACCTTTTCGTTCTCTTTCCTTTATCATAACTTGATATTTTTTCTGATAATTATTTATTTAATTAACAAACTCAAATAAGGAACACTATAGAACCTGGAATGAGAAACAATTGAACTTATATATAGGCCACCATCAAATTTGAAACCACACCAGATATGAATTACTAAATACCTTTAAAAAGAAAAAATTTAGAATCAAATAAAGTATCAAAAAAAGTACAGTACATAGTGAAATGTTTTGGGAAATACCTTTGCGAAATGCTTTTATTCGATTACTTTTTGGAAGATTGGAAGAGAACTAACGAGAGAGCATTGCTTTTTTAATTTAGTTGAAAGCTAGAAAAATTATTTGGAAAGTACTTGTTTGAACATGTGGAAGATTCATCAAAACAGTCACTATATATATAAAGAGATTTGTAGTATATGCAACGACTAATTATTACCTTTTAAGCCAAATAATTAGCCTTCTATCATTAAAAAAGAAGAAGAAAATTCTTAGAGCACCGCCAATGGAGATGCGTAAGTGAGTTCCTTAAAAAAAATAATAATATTTTAATCTAAAGAGTTAAGGATTTGAAGGTAAAAAAGTTATTAAAAGCCTTAAATAAAGATTGCTCCTTAAAGAATTTCTTAACTGTTCGCGGGCCCCACTGCCACGTGGTGGCCCGCGATTGGCTAGAATTTTTTTTTTTTGTAAATCCGAAAATAAAAAAAAAATAATTAAAAAAATGAATAGTTAATATACCCATAGGAGTACACCATTGTGGATGCTCTTAGATACACACAAATAATAATGACAAAAAGTAATCATGACAGCTTTGGAAAGAGTAACACTTGTATAACCGACTAAAGTTTGTGTTTACATGAAAAAAAGAGAAATTACATTTTCAATGAATTAAAATTTTAGTTAAAATTTCTTTGATAGCAAAAATCAATGATGGACCTTTATTTTTCGTGGGCCATGTGATGAATCACATGTAACACTTGTAAAATGTCGGCCCTGCAAAGGCGTCACCAAGAAGATAAAGATACCTGAAGGTTAATCCAATGGAGAAAATGAAAAGGTTATAAATCCTTATATATCATATCTTATAGAATGTCCTCAATGATTTTAAGAATACACATTATTAATGTGATCAAAGTATACGTTTATAAATACTTATAAACAATTAATAAAGGTTTACAAAAAAATTATAACACTTATAGAGGTTTATTTATAAAGATTAATAAGCATATATGTGATCAAATTATGCATTTATAACACCATATTAACTCTAGTCTCTATCAACAACATAGGTACATATTAAAAGTGAGATTAGTTTCCTGTTTAATCATCAGAGTTTCTTCTACCAAGAAAAAAATGAATGGTTGCAAAATATGAGATCTATTATAGAAGCACATAGGTCTAGGTTAAAAAGATTGATAATCAAATTTGATAGACGGACTTTTTTATAAACCAATTTATAAAATTACCATGTGATATGATGGACCACAAATCCAACTCATAATTAGGGTTAAGGTTTTATGTCGATTGTCTGACAAGAATGGTTTGAAAAAGTGTTTTTTTTTATTAATTTCTCAATGTACTCGTACAATAATCTCTGAATGTGTAACTTATAGCTTTGAATACAAGGAAAGAAAAATTTGAACTATTGCAAAACCAAGTCTAGCCCCTCTCTTCTTTGACCTACTTTCCTTTTTATAATATTCTACTGCAAATCATAATGCGCCGCTCTTTACTCCGGCGAATTTTCCTGCCCTTAATGCGAGTTGATTGTGCTTTAAATCCCTCTTGATTCTCTTTAATGGTGCGTTGATTCTCCCTCCAGCTAGACGAATGGCCTCCAATCGGATGGTCTTGGAATCAATTTCTCTTTTAGCTTACCCTTCTTCTTTTTCTAAAGGGCCCCGAGCCCACTTAGCTTTATTGGGTTTAAGCTGGATCCAATTTGGATCGGTTCGGGTATGGTGAGAACCATCTCCAACAGGAGCCCCCTAGAAGCTCGTTAATGCAAATCAATTAGAAGATCATGTCTTGAGATTGGGTTTTCGAATTGATTTTCTTGACGAGGCTCCAAATTTGATGTCCTAATCCGGTTCGAATTTTCGGTTTCCTTAATTGAACCACTCAACCTTTGATTTGATTTAAAAAGGATTTAATTTGATCTTCTTGGGGTCTACTGCACAGTTCCACAATCAATGCTATCATCGAGAAACGTGTCACTTAAAGGGAAAACTCTACGCCTTCCTCTTCCATTACGATTTTCCCTAAGTATGCTAAAAGGTTCATTTTATTCGTCTCTCAACATCTTTACTTCTACGATTTTACTCTCTTGTTTTGCCATTCCTTGCTATTTTCTTCCTCTGCTTTGTTCACTTCATCTCCTTCGTTTCCTGTGAAAGTTATGGTTTTTCGTTACTTCTTCCGTCATGGACCACGACGCGTTGATCATCCGTCGTATGAAGTCTTTGAACCCTACCCCTCTCAGCATCGTTAGGCCAGAATACATCCTTGGGTCTTCCGGCGAGAGACCCTTGCCTGACCTGAAGCCAATTGAGCTGCCATTCTTCTGTATAAACCCTAATTACGATAGCGATGGCGATTCTGTTGCTATTGAAGATGAACACATAGAAGCAGACCCTCAATGAGAGGACTTCCTAGAGTTCATCCATGTCGCCCTTTTCGTTGTCGCTCCTGTTGTGGCCTTCTTTGATGCTACAAGGACAGCTAGCACCGCCAGATCCCCCAACTAATGAGGAAAAAAATCCAATGAAGGGGGAAATAAAAGAAATAAAACAAAACGAAAGAAGAAAAATAAAGAGAAGAAAATTAACCAGTGGGTTGCCTCTCACTCAGCCTTTATTTATAGTCATGAGCCTAACTTTAGTTTTGTCAGAGAATCAGTCAAGGAGGGTTTGGGAACTCACTCCGAAACAAGCTCCACCGTCGAACATCTTCAGCTGAAGAATGTTGTTCATCATTTTTTTCACAACTCCATGGCCCTTTTCCCTGAACTTATGTGTGAGGATGGGTCTGACTTTGGAAAAGGTTTAGATTTCCTTTGCGCTTAACCTTATACTCAATTGCACTTCCATCACATCCTTGAGGGATCAAAGTCAAATAAGGACCTCCCTTAGTCGCAAGATCTTTATGCTTTCCCTTTTTGTTGATTCTGAGTTTTCCCACAATAGAACGAATATTTCCATCCATGAATTCTTTGACACCATTCTTTTCTGTAATCTCCATTTTTTCCTCACTCAGTAAACCAAACTCAGTCTCAATATGCACTACAGGAACCTGAGGTGGATCCTCCGTTTAAAGCTTCTCCACAGAATCCTCAATCACATTAGTCAACATGTCTACCCAGAATGTATGTCCATCAATGATAGACTTCTTCATCAACTTCTCAACATTGAAGCGCATATCCAACTGCCCCAAATGCAAATCAATCTTACCATTTTGCACATCAGTCATTGCTCTAACAGTGGATAAGAAAGTTCTACCCAAGATTATGAGATCCTTGGGTTCCTCCTCGAACTCCAAAACTACGAAATCAATATATATATATATATATATATATATATATATATATTTATTTATTTACTTATTTATTTATATACATGTATATATATATGTAGCCTTTTTCGAATACCACCAGGAATGTTGTATAGAATACCCACTGGCCGTCGAATCGATCTATCTACAAGTACCAA
Source organism: Anastatica hierochuntica (assembly GCA_900406275.1). Lineage (NCBI taxonomy): Eukaryota > Viridiplantae > Streptophyta > Magnoliopsida > Brassicales > Brassicaceae > Anastatica > Anastatica hierochuntica. The sequence goes on along the minus strand of OVAN01006190.1, from coordinate 13,313 downwards.
AGACATTCTGGTGGGCTTGTGATCAACCATGTTCAACCTCTAAGAACACAGACAAAGGCATGACAATAACTGCAAATCCCAAATCACACAGACATCTCTAAAAGGTAAGAGATTCAATACGGCATGGTAATACGAAAGGTCTAGGATCCTCTCGTTTCTCAGGTGCAATGTACTGAAGAATTGCACTACATTCTACAGTAAGCATAGACTCCTTGCTTCAGTGTCAAATTTTCTGAGAGAATCTCCTTCATGTTCCTCTTTCGAGATGGTACCGTCTTGACTACCTCAACAAAAGGCAACTGTACATGTAATTCGCCGACGAGATTCTTCAACTTCTCATATTCACATTCTTTGACCTTCAGATCTTGGTATGGAAGGATAATCCACCTTGGAAACATAAGGCAGGGATGGCATGTATTTATCCTCAGCCTCCGTATGGTCCGGGTCAGCTTTAGAAGAACTTTTATGTTCGTTCCCAGGCGATTGCTCGATTGACCCTATGATTGATCGATCATCCCTTCTGACTGATCGATCGATGATCTCTTCAGTTCTCCAATTGCTTAATGCTTCAAATTTCACATTTAGATCGATGTACATGTTGTCGAATTTCTGATTGATGTCTGCAGCGATCTTAGTATGATTCTCCAACACTTTTTGTATCATTTTCTTCAGATCACTGTCTTGGCAAGATGAAGAGGATGCTCCCTGGTTCTGAGTCTGATACCCTGAATGATTGTTGTTCCAAAAATTCCCTAAACCATATTGTTGCTTTTGTCGATACCAATTGTTCCTAAAACCACTATCATGGTTCTGATTCTTACTCTGATACATCGGATTGAAGACACTTGAGTTATGGCCAAAAGGCTTGTCTTGGAATTGGTTATGCTGATTGAAACCTTTTTTCTCATAGTTTCCTTTCCCTCCAATGTAATTCACGTCAGCTTGATTTTCATTGAACTCGCTAGCTATAAACTCTTGATAAATCTGTCTGAGTTTATGTTCATGTAGCAATTGACCATCGTTCTGCTCACCAACAAAATGAACTCCACTATCCTCTCTTTGTATAAGTTCATCAAGCTTCGACTGCAAATCATCAATCCACTTAGTATCAGCTGCTGAGCTTCTTCTGACGCGATCATATTCTGACATACGATTCGATTGGCTAGCTATCATGTTCTCAATCAGAGTATAAGCTTCCTCAACCATCTTGATCATGAAATCTCCATTACTAGCAGTTTCCATAGCATTCTAGTACCGTTCATCCACTCCATTATAGAAGATACTCAGCAGATTGATGTCGGTGTATCCATGATGTAGAAAATCCACCGTGTACACCCTGAATCTTTCCCAAGCTTTATATAAGCTCTTTGTCGCAATCTTCCTGAAGCTTGCAATTTTTTTTCTCATGAAGGTAGACGTGGTTGTGGTGAAGAAGTGTCCAAGGAAAGTAGTCCGAGTCTCCTCCCAAGTAGTGAGAGATCCAGGTACAAGAGAGTCAACCATCTGGTAACTTTATCTGCAAGAGAGAAGCGGAAAAGCATGCACTTCAAAGCCTCTTCAGGCACTCCATTGTTCGAATGTTGTTGCATATGGCCTTGAACTTTTCTAAATGGTGGATCGAGTTCTCGTTTGTTAACCCATGGAACTGGCTTTGCTGCACCAAGTTGATGAGACCAGCTTTGATCTCAAAGTCCCTCCTTTCGGTAGGAGGTGGACGGATCCCAGCTCAATCTGCGTAGAAAACTTCGGGAGTGTCATATTACACCATAATTAGCCTCGGTTAAGGTAGATTCAGATTCTTGCCTTGCGGCCCCACAATTGAAACATTGTATCCACCCACAACATGTGGAATGAGTTCCTGGTGGACTTCTTGAAGTGGCAAATCACCCCTAATTCTAAGATTATCTTGGTTTTCACCCATCTCAAACTCGAGTTCAGATTTCGCATTAGCTTCAAGTGCCTTCTCTTTCTTCTTTTGTTTTTCTAGACTGCCAAGCTTTTGCTCTAAAGGTAATAGATTGCATGGTCCTTGGCTCCTAGTGTGATATATGCTCATGCACATGAAAGCAAACAAAAAAGAACAAAAACAAGATATCAAATAACGAAAAGCAAACGCCTTAGACATGAAATGATCCAAAGCTCTAGGATGACCAAATGGTCCCGGGCAACAGCGCAAGAAAACTTAATAGCTCAAGTTTTCACCCAATTAAGATACTGCAAGTGCACACTGAAGTACATTGTATTATTTTGGGATCAAATCCACAAGGACCAACGGTTATGTGTAGAGAAAATAGATCTCATACGGGCTAAGAAGACGAGAGCATAGTTGTGATGAAACGGATATGAAAACAAGCAACGAAAGTACACAGACAAAGCAGAAGGCGCAAAATTGAGGTTGTAAATCAATCAAGAAAAGAGTTTGGCACAAGGTATTCTCAGGGAATTCAAGTCATCATCAATATTAGGTTAACTAACAGAGAAACATGATTAAGAATCGTCTAGAACTAAAATCAGTAAGTTAGAATCAACCTACTTCCGTAGCGCTAATTCTCTATGTTATGAATCCTAGAGACTAAATTCCGTTGAATTTCAGATTCTAAACAAGCATTAGATTCAGATTTGATAAGTTCACAAAGCGCAATAACATCAACTTTCGGTGTATTGCAAAATCTAAGATCAAAAATTAGGACGCGAATCAAATTTAAANTTAAACATGGTGATAAACGAAGATCCAATAGATAATTCCCCAATCTAACAACCTAACAATGACAAATCATAAAAACACGTTGTGAGAACGCTAAACCCAACAAAGGAACTACTCACTCATAACAATCAAATAATCACAAGATGATACAAGGGAGAACATGTTTGTAATTGAATAAAAGCAAGAGAAAGAGTTCAGAATTCTTCTCAGATCAAAGTACAGAAGTAGATTCGTCTCTACTCACAAATCAAAGCTCTCCAAAGGTTCTTAGAAACTTAAAAAAGCATAATAAGACCTTAATTCTCGTCCTACGTTAATTGCAAAAGATTCTCTCTTCTTTATGGCCCAAAAAGGAATTATTTCAGAAAAAGGAAATTTGAGATATGGAATCGGGTAGGCGAACGATCGATCAAGGTTCTCCTCAATTGACTGATTGATCGATTACATTTTTGATTGATTGATCGTCTTCTCCTGTGTTGATTCCTTCTTCAAATCTTCATCATAAATATCCAGAATCATGTAGTAACCTCTTCTTTTCTCAAATACACCCAAATGTCTAAGGACCTGAAAATAACAAAAGAAAACTCCAAAAACGACAAATTTACATAATAAAAACTATAATCTCTGAGTAAATACCGTAATAAAAACCTATAAAAATATGAAATATCAAATACCCTTGGGATTTCTGACGTTCTGGTGCTCCCCTTTCGACCCCTGAAGAACGATCCTGGACTCCTTCTCCTGGGTACTTTTGTTTATACAAGTCCTTCGTCGTGGATTTCGTCTCTGATTCCCCATTTTCCATCTCATCCTCACCTTGTGTCATCGACGACGTATCTCTATCTCCCAACTCACCATTGGCGGAATCAAAATAATCGTGGGCCACCTTATTCTGGCTGCGGAGATAAACCTTAGAATGGGGGCCCTCGCTGTCATCAAAGTAGCCAACAGGTTGGAGATATGTCCCAGGTAGTTTTCTCCTTCTGTCTTCTATATCTTGGCCTCCATCCAGGCCTTAGCAGAGCTGAAATCTCTGACGATGGTGGTCAACAAGGTCCCCTACTCTTACTACTAGCCTTAGAGATATCACCTCAACCGGAGACATTCAAGGCAGGCCCTGGTGGACGACATGCCACATCAAGTACGGAGGGCAAAGGATGAGGCTTTTAGGGACCGCTATATCTTCCTCTCGGTGGGGGCAAATATAGGGTTCAAGACGATATGGGCATATAAAGGTTCATATATTTTATTCAGTTAACAACTCCATGATCCTGATAACACCTTACTTTTTGTTTGTTTCGTTGTTGTGCAGAGGTGAAGATTCCAACTCCCGAGACCGGAAGACAAGGGTTAAGGGTGATTCTTTGTGTGCCCCAGGGCCTTAACCTCCTGGTTATCGAGTACATCTTGGGACTGACTTCCATCTTTGGTGAGTTACCTGCCTTTTAGGCATTGGTTTGTCAAAAAGATTACGTCTTTCTGATTTCTTCTACTATTTCAGGGGCAGACATGAGCAAACGATCTGGAAACGTGTCTTATACATCGCTTCAAAAGTACTTGGCAGCTAACGCCAAGCTGACAGACATGGAGTCCAGCGTTAGCGATGGTGTTGCCATATCCTCCCAGTCCCTGGTGAAGAAAAGAGAGAGGACCCCTGTTGTGTCTCCTGTCGCCAAGAAGCCTCGTCCTGCCAAAGATGCTCCCAAGACTCCACCCTCCACTAAGGTTCCTACATCCCAACAAGACGCCTTGGTTGACCGCTTTTTGGCCATATATGTGGCTGATATATTGGTCAAACAAGCCTATTCTAAGGAGGACCTCTTTTCTAAGGCCGTCGGAGTAAGTGAGCACTAGTTTTCCTTCAGCATTTTGGGTGGTTGCTTACTTTTATCTCGTTCATTGATTCTAACTGCTATCCACCTTAAGTATAGAAATATGGGAGCCCTGGAGGATGAGACTACTAAGGTCCAGAAGGCCAGTGTGGTTGTCCTGGTAGAGCTATTAGTTGAGAAGAAAAGGGCTGACACTTTACAGAAGGAATCTGAGGCCAAGTGTCAGCAGGTCAAGGGGATAAGAGAGGAGCAGAGGGCTGCCAAGGACGCGCTAGCATAGGTTAAAGGGGAGGATACTCGTTTGAGGGCCTTGGTTAAGGCCAAGGCCAAGGAGGTTGACAAGGCCATAAACAAGGTGGATGTTGCCGAGGGCATTGTCGAGGTGAAAGTCAGGTGGGAAATGGCTAAGGAGTTTCTTACCGTAGCATACAAAGGTTGGCCCATGGTTGCCTTTGACTTTGAAGTCCAAGAGGTGCTTCGCACAGAAGTACTACTCAAGAATCAAACACCTCTGTCAATGTAGGTAACTTTAGTGTCCCTAGCCTCATGTCATCATGATTTCCCACTCCCGGGGCTCCTCTCGTCGCGAACCGCCCAGAAGAAGAGAAGATTGAAGAAGATGAAGGTTCCCCTGGGGCGTAAAATTTGTTGTTTTTTTGTATGTTATCGGCATTGGCGCTCGTCAGCGTCTTTTCTGTTGTAAATTCCCCTCTATGGGTTTCCAAACATAGGGTCCTTGTGCCTCCAAATTTTGATTAGGTTGCATGACCTTAAACACTCTTCGGCCCTTGTGGGCAAAAACTTCTATTGTAGTAGGCCTCTAAGGCCTTTTTATTCCTCTTCTTGACTTTTCTTTCATACTTCTGAGCCTTCTTTCATGTGAACATCTTTCAAGTTTCTTAGATGCAGAAACACTTGTTATAGAGTTTCTGGCTTAGTCCCACTGCTTTGATGATTCCCAATATCAAACCCTAATCGGCGGTGTTTTACTGATAGAATCACCTTGGACTGCCTAGAAATCCTTCCTAAATATTTAGAACATGGACCCCATGTCTACTTCTAGGGCAATTGGTTCTTGTAATGTTAGAGTCTTGGTAGATCAATGTTCGGTTTGTCCTCGATTCATTTTTCTGAATCTCTAGACTTGTGGCTTTTGGTCGACCTGGATTTTCCTTGCCATTAGCCTTCTTTTAAAGACTGGAAGCCTATATCCATGGGGCACATAGCCCTAGCATATCGCGATAGTTTTTTTATCTAAGCCTTGGGGTACCTTGGCTTTAGGGAACCTAAGATTCGACGATGGTAGACTATTCAAAGTCTCACCATGGGGCACGTTGCCTTAGTGAACCATGGTTTCTTAGGCATTTAGAGTTATTAATCCTTATACTCTACATCTAAGCCATGGGATACATGGCCCTAGAAAACCAAGGGTTCATCATTGGCGGATAGTTTGAAGTCTAATGTCGGGAGACCAAGTCTTAATACTTTTACACTTAGAAGCTGCGATCTTAAAAGTGATTGCCTATCAGATCGTAGACTCGATAGCATTTGATCATGTATGGGTACATAAATCTTTTGGACCCTTAGTCCTTGGACATATGGCCTTAGTGGGCATGTATGATTACATAGACTGTTTGGACTCTTGGTGTAGGGGCATGTGGTCCAGGTGGGAACATGACCGTTATCAGCGGTACTGGCTTTGGTAAGTCCATGGAATCTGTGGACGCTAGGCCTGTGGGCACATGGCCTTTTTGAACTCGTGGTATCTTGGGCACGTAGCCTTAGTTTTGTGGCCAATATATGGTTTAAAGATTTCTATGGGCCGCGTGATAGAATGGACATGAGTGCACATATTCCATAAAATTTGCTAACTCGCATAGTTTCGATGCACTACATCAACCATGATGAGGAGCTTGTCTACATCAACGCGCGGCTTCGCAGCCATGGTTTTAAGAGCTTGTCTGCATTACATGGACCATAATTAGGAGCTTTTCCACATTATATGGATTTTTTTGCCATGGTTAGGAGTTTGTCCGCATTACATGGACCATAATTAGGAGCTTCTCCGCATTTATATGGATTTTTAGCCATGGTTAGGAGCTTGTCCGCATTACATTGACCATAATTAGGAGCTTGTCTGTATTGCATGGACCATAATTAGGAGCTTGTCCGTATTATATGGATTTTAACGGACACGTAGCCTTGGTGGGTTGAGGGCCATACCTTATTCCCTCCAAAAGATATTCTTAACCATTCGTGATGCATATAGCTCGCCAGATTCTCCTTGGTTATTTTTAACCTAGGTTTTCATGGCTAGCCTGGTTCATAGAATTTTGCTTGGTCTAGTCATTTTCAGAGGCGCTGATTCATACCCGCGTTTTTCTTTAAAAAGAATAGCTAAACATTAACTCGCTCATTCGCTGAAAATCAATTTTTATTCTAGACTTGCCATTGCATATTAGACAATTGCAATAGAAAAACCAAAAATCATAAATAAAATTTTAAATAAAAAAAACCCTAGTAAGGGTCCCATGTTCTGTCAGACGTCATTGACTAGGGGTCAAATTACCTCGTCCAACTTCTGGCCCGACTCTAGGTTCGGCTTTTACTTAGGGCCTTGCCCCCCAGACCATAGGTCAGCGTTGGCGCCCGAGGATTGTCTTCCAGGTTTGATGGCTTGGCAGAAAATTCCATGGTCATGGCCTGTGGTCGAGGCTGTGGAGCGATGACTTTCATGGTCGTGTGGTAGCATGAACGAGCACGTTCCTGATCTCTCATGATCTCTTTCACTCCCCAAGGCGCTGGGAATTTCAATGTTCTATGCAAGGTTGACCAAAAAGCTCTCATGTCATGTATCCATGACCTTCCCATGTTAACATTATATGCCAAAGGGCAATTTATAGTGAGAAACTTAGTTCTTTGATTGGCGCCACCTGCATAGATTGACAAGGTCAATTCACTAATGGTTTGCTTTACTTCGCCACTAAGTCTGATAAAAAAAAGTGAAATTTCTGGTGATTTCTCCCTCATTCAACCCTTGACCTTCGAATGCATTGGTTAAGATTATGTTAGTTGAAATGTCTTTGTCGACAAGTACACGCTTCATAAGGAAATTAACAACTTTCAAGTATATTTCCAAGGCATCATGGTGCACTGTCATCACCTCTTCTTCGGCATTGGTAGAAAAACCTATGACGTCATCCGAGTAACCTATGCTGACCATCATGGCATCTGTCCCCCAGTGAACCCCACAGCGCAGGTGCTTCGCTTGTCGGAAAAAAAGTCACTCCGCTTTCTTCTGACCCACCGGTGATGAAGTTGATAATGTGATCTTGCCTTGGCGAATCAAGACTTAGTCCCGTTGGAGCGTCATTTTTAGTCTGCTCATAGATGAGCATATTAGCCTTGTCCGAGAGGAATTCCCGGAGATATCCCTTCCCCAGTAGTTCATTTACATTTAGCCTTAGCTGGATCCAGTCCTCCCTAAGGTGGCCATGGTCGCTATGGAAGTCACACCATTTGAATGTGTCTCTTTTGTGATGTGGGGTCTGCATCTTCACCAACCACCTAACCTTTCCGGAAAAATGTCCCTGCTGACTTACTATTTTGCCGAGGGATATGACTAGATTAGACATGTCCAACCATGTTATGAGAACGTACTTTTCATGCTCTAGTTTCGCTAAGGGCTTTAGCCACGCCTTGGCGTTGCCCTCGGTTAAGTTGTCGGCTCCTAGTCCAAGGTTGGATCTATCATCCTTAGAGGCTTTCCCATGGTTGGGGGACCTAAGAGAATGCTTTCTGAGCCAACTGGACTTGGTAGGCGTGATCTTCTTCCCACTTTATCTGCACCCAGGATTTGGAGAGGACGTCTTTCATGGTGTGACAGGGGTACTTAGTTAGCTCTTTGTAGATATTGCCATCATTCAGTACTCTTTGCCTGAACGTGGAGATAGTTGTGAAAACGACATAGTTCGGGATTGACACCTTCTCCTTGTTGAAGCGGCGAATGTACTCTTTAAGGCTTTCGATTTCGCATTGCTTAATGCGGTAAAGGTCGTCAGAGGTGCTCCTTAGGGTGCGACTGCTAGCGAATTACTCAACAAAATGATATGTTAATATTGCAAAGGAGTCGATGGAGCCATTAACTAAGTTGGAATACCATAGTAATCCTGGCCCCGTAAGGCTCTCTTCGATCTCTTTGCACGTGCACACTTTTATGTGTTCATGACTGACGAATGTAGTGAGCATTCGTTGGAGGTACAGGGAGATTTGTGTGTCAGGGTTTGAGGTCCCATCATATAGTGGGACGGACGACCAAGCAAACTTCCATGGAATTTCACAAAGGGCTATGAAATTGGCAAAAGGTGTGTTTGCGTAGGAGTTGGGAGTACTCTTGATTATTGGTGGAGCTACTCCTGACAAGCGCTTGATCATGTTCTCCATGGCTTCCAGCCTTCCCGTTAACAGGGCTTCTAATCCAGTGACCTCCTTAACGTTTCTTATATGAGGTTTGCTAGGGCTATTATGGTGGTAAGAGGCAGGGATACGGGTAAGCCCTGAGCTTGGAGTCTGATGCGCTCATGTCTCCTTAGACCCCTTCATCATTGTTTCATCCAGCGACATCATCGATGGGTCTCTATTTTTGAATTAGACTCGTCTCTCGATGTCGTCATCGGTGTTTGATGTATGAGCATCTCTCTCTGCCACCAAGGCCTTGAGAGTCGTGTTCTCGTCTTCCAATTCCTTCAATCGAGCTTTGTTTTGTCACAGCTTTGTTGCAATCGCTTCGTACTCCTGAAGCTTTTCCGCAAGGGTGGCGTCCTTTGTCATCTTAGGTGCAACTTCTTTGGATTGATTTGTGGCTGCGTCATTTGATGTGGATTCATGACTCGTGTTCTTCTCTTGTTTGAAAGAACCGCTTGATTCACTCACGTTTTTCTTTAATTCTTGTTGAAATCTCACCCCTCCTCCTAGCGCCAAACTATTTGGAGGGGGGGGGGTGCTTAAGTGATTCTTTTAGGGAGAGAGAACAAGAACAAAATGTGTAAAGTGATTCCTATTGATATGTAAAAGAGATCGATTACATGATTGTATTCTAAGTAATGGAATTCGGATCCTTGAATTAAGGTTATTCCCATTGTATTTATAGTCTACGAATAAGAATATTTCCATATTCTTTTATAGATAACTTCTAGTTTCGAGTCTATCTTTACTTCTTCTTTTTTCTACCATTTCGAGTCTATCTTTTCAATGAGAAATATTTCCCTAATTCAATAAGGTAATTTTATTTATCTCATAGATTCAAATCATTATCAGGGAATATTCTCTCAGCCTTGGCTCGCAACCTTAGCGTGGCTACGTGTCTTTCGCTAAAGCTTTGGTTATCACGCTCAACCAAGAAGGTTATTACCAGCAATAGATTTAGCAGGGAAATGCGATTTTGCGTTTTGGAGGAAAATGTGATTTTACGGTTTTGGCGGCAAAATATGATTTTACCATTTTGGAGGGAAAATACTACTCAGCGATTTAGGCAGGAAAATATGATTACGATTTTGGCGGGAAAATGTGATTTTGATGTTTCGGCAAAAAAATTAATTTTATGTTTTTTGCGAGAAAATATGATTTTGTGGTTTGGAAGAGAAAATGTGATTTTGCGGTTTTTGTAGAAAAACGAGATTTTTCGGTTTTTATAGGAGAAAATGATTTTGAGGTTATGGCAGGAATACGTGATTTTTTGGTTTTGGCGGAAAATGTGATTTTGCTGTTTTGACGGAAAATGTGATTTTAGCGGTTTTGTGGGAAACATGATTTTACGGTTATGGCGAAAAATTGTTATTTTGCGGTTATAACGGGAAAATGCGATTTTGAGAAGAAGATGTGACTTTGCAGTTTTGGCGAAAATATATGATTTTTCGGTTTTGGCAGTTTTGGTGGAAAATGCGATTTTACGGTGTTGACAAAATTTTTTTTGTAGATGGCAATGGATAAAATGCGAGAGTATTGGTTGTTCAACGAAGTATAGCTATTAGATTTTATGTTGTGTAAATATTTTTTAAGGGCATTTTGACCTTTTTAATGTTTTGGGTGAACCTTGTTCAACTTGATGATCCGATTAAACTCATTCAGGTGATCTTGAAACTTTTAACTAGAATTTTAAAACTCGTACAGATGATCCATCCAGATGACTGATCCAAATGATTCATATATGCGTCTAAACGAACTCATTCGGTAGATTTATTTAGATTGTTCAACTGGATGAACAAATGAACACCACCCTATACTCATGTAAAAAAACACGGAGAGAAGAACACAAGCAATGAGCAATGGGGTAATGAACTGATGAACTTAGAAAATATGTAAGAAAAGTATAACAAAGAAAGGAAGTGAGAAGCCATAAAGGCAGCAAGCTCAAGTTCTTTAGAGAAACCAAACTAATACTTTGCATCTATTGAAACTAGAGAATCAAATTATATATATACTCTGAAAGAATAAAAATAACTCTCTTATTGATCAAGGAAAGTATAACTTAGAAACCTTAAGCTCTCACAAACTCTTAGAACGTCAAAACCTAGATGTCTCTCTCACGTTTTAAAGCCATGACTCGACTTTCCTATTTATAAGAGTACATAAATCATAAACCTATTAATGATTATCTTGTATTTTAGATAACTCCTAAATACACTATGATCCTTATCTATTTAACAAACCATAACTCGTTTGCTCGGTTTAGGGTTACTTTTATCTCAAGCTTTTTTAAAGTTTAATCCAACATTCTCCCCCTTAAACTTGAAATTGGTTCTTGTTAAGTCTTGTACATCAATGAGATCTCTCATCTCTTGAAACTTGATTCTTTCGAGTGCTTTTGTCAAAATGTTAGCCTTTTGTTTATCTTCAGGGACATGCTCAACCTCCACTTGTTCGTTCTCGACACACACTCGTATAAAATTATATCTCATAATTATGTGTTTGATGCATCCAAGAAAGACCGAGTTCTTGGTGAGAGCTATTATAGACTTGTTATCGATCCGCGCTGTCAGTTTCTTACATGTTTTTCCAGTAACTTCACTCAAAAGTTCTTCAAGCCAAATCGCATGTTTTGCTGCCTCTGTAGCTGCCATAAACTCAGCCTCACAAGAAGATAAAGCCACACTCTCTTGCTATTTTGAACACCATGTGATTGGACATTCATTAAGGTAGAATATATGTCCCATAGTACTATTACCGTCATCAACATCTACATTGTGTGGGCTACCACTATAACCTACTAGGTCCACCTTGTTTGCACGCTTGAAAATAAGACCAAAAGAAAGAGTTCCTTGCAAGTACTTCAGGACATGTTTCAATGCGGCACATGCGACTCCTTGGGTTCATGCATGAACCGGCTCAAAACCCTTATGCTAAAGGATAGATCAAGACGTGTGTGTAGTAGATATCACAAACAACCAATTCTCCTCCTATATTTCTTTTCATTGATGGTCTTTTCATCACGAGGTCTAGATAACTTCAGGTTCATGTCCATCGACACATGAGATAGTTTACATCCATCCATTTCAGATTTATCAAGGATCTTCAAAGTATACCTTTCTTGCTTTAATGTAATACCACCTTAATGTTGGATTACCTCGATGCCCATATAGTACGTTAACTTCCCTAGATCACTCATCTCAAACTTGATTGTTATCTCACCTTTGAACTCAATTACTATATTCAAATTGGATTCAGTAACGAGCTAGTCATCAACTTAAACAACAACAACAAGTAGGTGTTCCTTATCCTTCATTTGATATAGCAATGGTTCCTTTGAGCATCTAGTAAACCTCATCTCTCTGAGAATCACATTTAACTTATAAATCCAAGCTTTGGGTGCTTGTCTAAGCCCATAAAGAGCTTTTGACAACTTATACACTTTGTCTTCGCTTCCTTTGATCTCAAGCTCTTCAGGTTGAGTAACATACACGTCCTCCTTCAGCTCACCATGAAGTAATTCAGTTTGTCTGTTAAGATGGTACACCTCCCAATCGCATGAGGCCGCTAGACTATGATAAGTTGAATTGTCTCACTCCGTGCAACCAGTGCAAACACTTCATCTAAATTTATCATGTGTCTTTGTACATAGCCTTTTGCCACTAATCTCGCTTTGTTCTTATTATGCTTCCATTCGGGTTTCGTTTAATTTTAAACACCCACTTTAGCCGAATTGGCTATGCTCCTACAGGAAGGTCGACTAGATTCCAAATTTTGTTCTTTTCAATGGATAATATCTCGTCTTCAAAAGTTTCAATCCAGACCTTCAACTCCTTTGCTTTGCTTAAGTCCCAAGGCTCCTCATTTATTGCCATTAAGAGCCACTCACATTCTGCTTCGGCTTGATGAATATAATCAGACAAGAATTCAGGTTTTGCTCTAGTTCTCGTTGAACGCCTTAATTGAGGCTGCTATTTTTCTTCGTCATCCTCACTTATAGAATCGTGAAGGTCATCTGCATCGTCTACATTCACATCTTCATCATTATTTTCATTAGTTTCTACTTGTTCTATTTTTGTAGTGACATGAGATTCTCTTGCGATGCAATCTCTTCCTTCTGTTTCTTTGGTAATCTTGATTTCCCCTCTATTACCGAACTCTCCCAAGTTGATGCTAAACGAGCCACTAGAGTCATCACCTATCCCTTTCTCACGACAATCCCGGCTCCAACTCTTCTCTTCCAAAATCATCACATCTCGTCTCTGTTGGTGTCAAAAATGGTCAACTCGAAATCAACGTCCAAGATCGCATCG